>PVJO010008206.1:0-76721 GCA_004026905.1 Hystrix cristata | reverse complement strand
ACAGAGGGTTTTGTGAGCCACCATATCCTTTCTCTGTTTCTAAACCAGACTGTATTAAGATCCACATTCTTCCAAATGGAATTCAAAATATCTGTAATGACTTACATTCTTGAAAAACCTTCCCACCGTTTAACACTACTTTTAAGAAAATCCCCTTTTTACACCTGGATTACAGATGTCAATCATTATTGAACGCTACCTAATACTTTCCAGGTGTCTATCAGAAATGGCTATCATTTGAAATTTATCAATTCCCAACTTAGGGGTTGCCAGAACACAACAGATTTTTAGCAGAATAGCATCTAATTCATTTATTCTTTCACTGACCAAATATTTAAAATTACCTACTATGTAATATGAACCAGGAATTTAACAATGGGCAAAAAAGCGCCACATTTTCTTTTCAAAGTTTCTGCCCAAAAACAGGATCCAGGAGCCATTTTCTCTTGGTTTAGTAATTTTTCCACAGTTGCCAAAGTTCTTCAGTATCTATGATGTGAATTTAAATGTGAGGCTTCATGTGCCAAATAAAATGGTATGATTATGTTTGAATTTCTTTCAATTTACTTTCTATATCATTGATTTGGAATACATTTAATGTTACTGTACTATTAGTCGTAATCTATGTATTTCTTTTATTTACCTAAAAAAGATTCTGGACTCTGGGAGGACAAGGCATCGGTGTGTCACCAAAAGCAACACACCTTGCCTACAAGAGGGAAAAAATCCTTCTTATTTTACAGAATTTATATTTTGGACTTCCTCCCAGGACTCAACCTGAAGACACCTGCTGCAACTGTAATACATCAACCGGGACTCACCTTGATTGAATGAATTATTTTCTGTGAACCATAAAAATAAAAATGAGGAACCTTATTTCCAACTGATCCTATTAAATCCCACTCCTGGAATTTCAACACATTTCAACATTAAATGAAAGGTATATATTTTATGAATACCAATGAAGAATCATCTAAAAAAATAGACAATGGTAATTCAGTGGGAAAATTACAGGATCATTCTTGGAGAACTGTTTAAGCTAGAGACCAAAGCACCGAAAGCTCATGTGTTTATTCAGCAGGGTTCAGGGTTTGGTACCAGGCTGCAAGGAAAACCAGGAGATCGCTGCTTTTGAAGAAACAGAGGGACAGCCGCTCTTCTGGTTCTGCTACTCCAATTCGTGCACAGAGGTTACGGCAGGAAAGACATCCAGCAGATGCCCTGGACCCTCAGTACTTGAGAGGGTAAAGATATCTAACCTATTGATAAACATATTTAACCTATTGAGGGAAAAGTGTTTCTTTATGATGCCATTGCCCACAACCATCTCATCACTTCCTTGACTTGGAAATGAGTATCCTTGGCTATAAAAGAAGTACTGAGTTCATTATTTATTTGACATATCCAAAGAGTCAGTTTCACCAGTTATTCTCCCTTTTTTTGAGAAAGAATTATTAACATTATATTCCAGCATATGAATGTTTTAAACTGTGGTATTAAAACTTTGCTCCTGAGAGCCTTAAAATTTTGTAAATGTGACACCCTAGAGACCCAGCATGGTAGCAGACGGCCCCAGGGAAATGTCTCAGGGGTTCACCAACCTTGACACACCCCCCTCAATTTGAAAAGCTCCATGTTGTTGTTGTTTCAATTTTAAAGTTTAGGATGAAGCAGATTTTCTTTGAAAGAAGGTTGTGAATTCTGCAGCCTTATATAGTGTAGAAACCAGTGGTTTACGAAAAGGAAAATTGTGACAGAAGTGCATGATTTTTATCTATTTTTGTTTGAGAAGCATATTGAATTTCAATGATGTGCAGCACAGGATACAATGGAAAAATTTTTATATTGGGTTTATTTTGGCCTTTGTTTATGCAAGTTAGTGTCATGAAGATTACTTCTTTAGTAGGTAAGGATGCTAAGTGATACTTCAGAATAAACATTTAGGAAACGCAAAGCTACTTGTCAAAACAACTTAATATCGTTACTTAGTTTTCTCCAAGAAGATCCAATGGAACTGGACATCACTGTCAAATACTGTTTCCTAGCACTGGAAGCAGAGCCCACATTGAAGTAAAGCATATACCAATTTTGACAAGAAGCCAAAATATATAGAGTGTTTATGTAAGATAAAGATGTGTTCATTTCTAAAAGCAATTTAAAAATTGGTCAAACTATGATACTATACAATTAATTATTGGATTTCTTTATTTATTGACAGATAAAATCATATGTATGCAGCATGTATAATATGATGTTTTGAAGTGTATATATATTGTGTATTGAATACATTGAGCTGCTTAGCATAAACTTTATCACACATAGCTATGATTTTTGTGGTGAGAACACTTATCTACTCTCTTAACATTTTTCAAGAATGCAATATATTGTTATTAACCATAGTAACCATATTGTACATTATTTGAATTCTCTCATGCTTTTTCCACAGCCTCCCAGTGCCCACTGTGAGCTGTTGCTATAGGGAAATTTAGATGTGTAATTCCCATTAACAATATGACAGAAACAGCAACTGTGTAACTAATTCCTCACATTGTGTGTGTCCTCTGCTCACACTACATTGAACACATTCCCTCATGTGTGTGAAAGGAAGCAACCAGCACACTACCCCTTTGAAAAGCAGAACGAATCCAGAAATTCCTTTGATTGTGTTGGGCATAAGAAACAGGGTTGAATCTTGGGTGTTATGTGTGCTGTAGGCTGGAGCCATTATCTCTATGTATGCACAGGCTACTAATGCTGACATCTAATTAGCATTACGAAACTGATTAACTCTCAATAAGGTCAGCACAAAGCAGAGGAATACATCTTGATGCAATCTATTAGGTCATTTATTTAATAAATTAAAATACTTAAAGAAGAAAATCAGCCTGGCATTTTCTCCAGTCTATTCTGTTTGGCAAATGACTGAATTGCAGAGAAAATTCAAAGAGTGGATGCAACACTACATTAAAAGCTCCGTAATCAAAACAGAGAGCATAAAAACACTTGAGCATTGTCTAATGGACAATTCATCATCCAAACAGATGCATTCATTAAGGGAAAAATTACCTTCAAATATCAGTAAAATAAATTGAGTCTATTCTGATTTCTTACTTCTTCAACAAAAGTGTTCCAAACTACGGAAACAAGTATATAAAGGATGCTTCCATGCAGGAGCAGGACATTTTAGGCATTTAAGTTTATCGTGCAAAGCTGTTTGAACTGCTTGAAGATGGTAAATCAAGCAAATATGGAACATTCCAGCTGATAATGTCCTTCTGGGCCAATTACTTCTCTCCTATATTTCAAAGACAGAGATTGTTTTGTTACTTCACGGCTATTGTTATTATTAATGCTACAACTACTACTAATAAGAAATCATTTCTGCTTTGCCTTAGCAGTGTGGGCTCCAATCACTCACCACCATATTCCCTTCGGTGGCAGGAAAACATATCTCTCCAGCACAGACTGGCTCCCTCACGCTGCCTCTCCTCCTGTGAATTCTTGATGCTGAGCTCAACTCACATGGCAGAGGGAATCATTCTGTGCAGCTGGTGGCCTGAGCCGTGCACGCCACCCGTTTGTTGCAGTGCTCGGAAATTAACACTGAGAATCATTGCTGTAGTTGCCCTGAGGCTGTAATCCAGCCACTAAATGGAATAAAGAACTTTCATAAATAAACAGACTAAGCAGTAGCTCACCGAGCTGTGACCCTCAGGCACCTGGAAAGCTCCTGTTTTCCTTGCGGTGAACTTGTGGAGAGCTGCTCTAGGGTTCTTGGCACTGATAACAATCACTATGGCTGTTGTTTACAGAGTACCTACTGTGTGCCAAGCGCACACCACTGCTCTTGGCACGTCCCTGGTTCTCACAGCATTCTGCAGAGAAGGAAACTGAGGTTAAACATTAGGTGCCAAAGACTTTTCATTATGCACACTGCCTCTCTGATTACTGAACCCTGACTATAGAAATTTTCTCATTGCTGATAATAGTCTAATGAGCATTTGGGTCGTTTTGCTTTGCATAGGCCAAAATGAAGGCAGCAACAGGTAAAACACACACCATCAGTTTCAGACCAGTCAGGCTATTATCTGGATAATGCATGTGTGGCTTCAGTGCACTGAGCCAGTCTGCTTCTATTCAAAGAGGGAGGCACTGTAGTGACAAGGAAAAAGACTCTGATGTTGTCTGACCTGAGACTGTAATTGTCTGTGTGAGCTTTGGGATGCTAGTTAACTTCTTTGGTATTTATTTCTTAATTTGTGAAATAACAATAGCCAAAATTTATTAAGCACTTACTATGTATGAAATGATTTTTTAAATATTTTATTAACTCCAAGTGATAAAACTGAGCTACAGAGAGGGTTCTATAATCTGTCCAGAGTAATACTGCTAGGAAGTGCCAGAACAGATGTTCTAAATTGCACGTTCTAAATCCAAGTCCCAGGTTGTGTCATCTTAGTCTTCCCTGCCTCACACGGCTGTTTTAGGATCAGAGATAATATACAGTAGATGCAATGCATGTTCATGTGCAATATGACTTATTGAGACTGGGGCCATATGTTAGTTTTAAATGTCAGTATATCACACATAATAATTATAGCTACATGTTTTGGTTTAGTGAAAGTTGACTTTATAAATAGCCCAAGTGTACTATACAAATTTGCTGTTATCAAAGAAACAGCAAACTCCCTAGAAGTCCTCATTCAAATTGAATGTGTAAGTGAGATAAAAATGGCCAGGTCTTGAGGAAGAAGCTGTGTCGTAGGCATCTCGGTAGCCTAGAAAATAATAGCATCTATTTGGAAAATACAACAATTGACCAAATTGTATTATCATAAGGAATACAGCATACCCACTGAGTTTATATTTCAGTCATCTTTTCACTCAATTGTGTACCAAGCCTCGACTAAGACTCTGGGGAGGCAAAGGTGAAGTTCACTTGACTCCTGTCCCTGGGGAATCCATAGTCTAGTAATAGTAGAGAGGTGGATAAGGAATTAAACTGTAATTTTAAGTGATATGATAGTGATATGGAGAAGCATACAGAAGAAAGCGGCTTACTTTGCCTAGGGATGTTGAAGAAGTGCTTTTTTAATGTTTTTTATTTTTTTTTTTTTGATGCAGGAGATTAAATGAGGGCCTTGTGCTTGTTATACAAACACTCTAACCACTGAGCTAAATCCTCAGCCTCAGAAGTGCTTCTTAAGAAAGAAAATTTTGAGAACTACCTTGAAGAAGGATTAGAAAGTATCTAGTTCAACAAGGAGGACTCTGCGTGTAGCAGCCATATCACTGTAGCTCAAAACATCAAAAATTTTAAAAAGGCAATAACAGGATACATTTAGATCATTTACAACCAAGTCCATAAACATTACTGGAGTAGACGATGTGTACTGATCAGTACAGGGCGTGTGAGTTTCCAAAATTGAGGTTAGAAAAGTACAGTGTGGTCTGTTTCTCCAGAGCTTACATGCTGTTCTAAGGAGCTCATACTTTAACTATAGGCCTTAAAAGAGCCATTGACTCTTTCTAATTAGGGAACTGATATGATGAGATTTGTGTTTTACCAAAATAACTGTCAAGATGATCAGCTAGAGAGGCCAGTGAGGAAAAAACAGAACTTGACTTCAAGCCGGAGCGTGAAGAGAGAGCCATGAACCCATAGTGGGATGTGGAAGATGTGGGAAATGGAGAGACTGTCCATTTTCTGACTTGGAGACCTGGCAGATCGTGATGCCTTTTATGAAAGTAGGGGACAGTGGAAGAGGAACAGCTTGGGGTGTGGGGCTGGTAAATGAAGGGTTTTGTTATCAACATACTCATTTTGATGTATCTGTGAAAACTTCACTGGAGATATCCACCTGAGTTCAGGAATAGGTGAGGGGCGGTGATAAAGATTTGGTCACCATCAGCACCTAGGTGGTTTGGAAGACAGGAGAGCGGGACTCATCAGAGATGATAATGATGGAAGTCCCTGACTTCTGACTTCAGCACTGCCCCTCTTCATTCTTTTTCTGTATTATTCTAAGTGAACAAGTTCTGGGCAGTTCTACTTCCATATTTCCAAATGTTTTACATTTATTGAATTCCTATGTCATTTTAAATTTACCAATATAAGAAAATCTTTTCAGTAGCCAAAACACAGGTATACATGCCACCATCCGCACAAACTCCTCTTCTTGCCAGAACCTTCTTATTCAGTCACTTATACATAGTCATATTATGGGTGGGTATGTCAGAATATATGAAATGATGTTCTTTTGTTAGGCAGACAAGAACTGACTTGGAAATGCCTTGTAAAGGTGGCACGTGCACTCACAGACCTTCATATTTCCATGGGGAAAATATCTGAGAATTAGTCTTGTTTTCTCACACAAGTAGAAGTTTAGCCCCTGGCATATAGATAATAGCTGTGTGATAATTGGGCAAGTCACTTGCTTCTTTGGGTTTGTGTTTTTATCTGCATACCAAGGATTTGAACTGGATAATCTATAAAATTTATTATGATCTCTTAATCTGCTTTCTGTTGCTATCATAAAATACCTAAGATGGCTGATTTATTAAGCGTAGAAGCTCCTTGGCTCATAGATCTAGAAGGCAGTAAGTTCAGGAGCATGGCGCTAGATCTGCTTGCCACCTGGAGAGCCTTCTTGTCGCATCCTAACATGATAGAGGATGTAACATGTGATAGAGGCCATTGCACGGCCAGACAGAGCTGGAGCACTAACTAGAGTCTCTTCCTCTTCTTATAAGCCACTAACACCATCATAAGAGCCCTAGACTCACAGCTCGTCTAATTCTAAGTGTCTCCCAAAGGCCCTATTGCCAAATACCATTAGCATGAATTGCCACGAACATAGCAATGAACTTTTGGGGGACACATTTGTACCATAGTAGCTAGCTCCAAAGTTATGCTGTGGTAATACACATTTTCAAAATCTCAGTGCCTTAACAAACACCTAAAAACTTTTATTTTGCACACTCAGCTACATGTCTCTCGAGGGTTATCCTTAAGATTCCATTCAACATGGTCCCTGCAACTCAAGATAATGGAGGCCTCACACTTTGCAGCTCTACAACCTGGAACATGTAACTGTTTTTCACCAGCACAGTGAGAAAGAGGGCTCTGGAGGGCTTGTCTTGGGCAGCTAAATACCTGGATCCGGCAGTGGCATCTGCCATTCCCACTCACAGCCTTCTTTTCTGTGAGGAGGCCAGGGAGGAAAGACAGTGCTTCTCTGCTCAGACATGGACAAGCGCTTGAGTTCCCCAGTATCTGGGGCAAGCAGAAAAAACAACAGAGCGTCTAGAACATTCTGTACTCCTAGCTTTCTTTTCTGGTGCAGAAACTGTGCAGTAGGTAAACAATGGTAGCTAGCAAGGCAAAATGAAAGGAATCTGTTTACTCTCCATTTCAGTACAGACCTCTTAAGGGAAAAAATCCAAACCATCTGAAATAATTATAGCACCAGCTCTTAGTTTGAAAAACAAACTGCCAGTCTCCATTTGGTTTGGTTTAGAGGGTTCATTCTTTAAAACAAGTAGGTAATTTCCACCAAGCAAGGCTTCTTTGTGGAGGTTCCTTATACCTAAAGTCCTTTTCTAAACTTGAAGGTTTTATTCAGTGTAAGAGCCAAATCGCATTTTAGCAATAGTTACATTGCATAACATGGAGTGCTTTGATTTCTCCCATCTAAGTCGAAAAAGTTGTCACAAAACACCAGCAGATTCAAAACAGCTCTCAAAATGACTTTTGTTAAAGGCAGATTCCTGAACTATTCATCTGTGTTAAAATGCATTTTGCCTTGAATCATATGTCATGTTGCCAGCAAAGAGTTGTTTCCATGCCAACTCGTTTGCAGCACAGGGGAAAAAAATCAAAGCTACTAACATCTGGAAGATGTCAGTACTGATATAAGCCATTTACAATGAAAAACATAGGACCGCAAGTGTCTGCCAAAGAGCCGCTGTATATGGGGGTAAAATTTTGTAATATAATTGCCTAACGATGCATTACTATTTCTTTTGGGGGGGGTGTTTTCTTGATCTAAAGTATTTCAAACAGGCTTGCAGAAAGAAAAAAATTAATATGCTTCATATGCAATGTTTTTCCCACAATGCTCCCACATTTTTCTGACATGAGCCTTTTAGCAAGCTACATAATTTCTTACATAGGCTTAAAAATAGGACAAGAAACAATTGTTTTACTTTCCACACCTTATCCTTTCCATCTGTGGTCATGCAAAGTCTCATTTTAAACAAAGACGCTATCAGTGAGATAAATGAGACCTAGCAACTCAAACAATGAATTTCATGACCAGCCGTTCCAACATACTTACTTCTCTTTCTATGTATTTGCTTTTCTTTGTGTGTGCATGTGTGCATGCATGTGCAAGTGTGCAAGTGTGTGTGTAATCATGTGTATCTATCTACAAGTCTTTAAATAAAATGCACAAGTTTATTTATTTCCTAAATTACAAAGAATGGCACAGACCAGTGTGGCTTCTTGGAAATAGTATCCTATGGTCCAAGAACCTGAGGACACTAAATTTCAAGATGATGCCTAATGCTTTCAAAACAGCTCATGTCTTCTCGCAGGTAACAAAGACCCTCTGATTATGCTTAATTGATAGTGAAAAGCACAGACAGTTATCTCATGTCCCAAATTAAAAATGGAGCATGAGTTTGCACTGAGCAGACTTTCTGAGGTGCACAGAAAGTCATATAAACAGAAATTGTGTGTACTCCTCCCTCCTGCCTACTCAAGCAGCATTTCAAAGTCTTATCTCATCATCCAAATATTTCTAGTTGTCTGCAGAATATGCCTTTTCTGTGATCTCAAGAAAGCTCTGCTCACCTGACCGTCGAGGGTACCTTCTGCTGCTGCTCTGCTCGGCTCCTGCCAGACACCAAGGTTGCCACTAAGCCTTTCTGCATCTCACCCACAGCTTGGGGTTCCAACCTGTCACACCTGCAGTGGTGTCTATTACAATTTAGGGAAGAATCACCTTGTTAGTGTCTCCATGTTACATTCATTTATATTATTCACTGAAACAATCTGCAGAGTTTTTTTTTTTTTAACTGCTTTCCATGGGACTCATAAAGAATTCTACTGTGACCTGACCAGTACCATCCATGAATTAAATTCCCAGTAACAGTCACTGTACTATATCTTCTCCGTGCTCCTGATACTGCTGAAATATCCTTTACTGAGTGAACTGTCTCTTGTCTGTCTTCTCTTGTAAATAAGTTCTTTCCAAAGAAGCCCATAGATCCTTCTTGCAAAGAGGTATCTGGCAGACCTACCCCATCAATTCACCAGATGTACTCAGTAAGTTTAGGTGACAGCTTAAATGATAGGTGGGAATGAGCTACACAATAGTTAGAATATCTCTTGCTTTTCAAAGATCCAAAGTCTTTGGAGTCATTTTTCTAAAGAAGACTCTTCCTTAGGAACAGTCTGGATCATTCCTTTAGGGCCTCATCTCTAGGACTGAACCATTATTGCAAGTAGATTGAGGAAATTGTTCTGGGTGTTGCTAACACAGAGATGTCTGAAAAGATAGATCAATGGCCTCTAAAGCTATCCTGCGCTCCTGACAACCTGACTTTCCTGATTCAGTGCTTGCTGCTGAATTCTAGAGCTCTATCTCCTTCTAGTTCCTTCCCTGACACACGGGCTTATCTCTGTCTCAGGTTTGTCATTAATGAGAGCAAGCATTAGAAAGCGCTAATTCAATAACACGAGGAACTCCAAATCATGTCCTTTATTCTAAAGCCACATCTATTCTACATCTGAAACCAAGTCTCCAGCTCACAATTCTAATTGCTATCTACACTGCTCCTCTCAATCCCTTTTCATCTCAGAAACCCTGCAGCGAAGCATGTGTGGACAGGTCTTGCAGACAACCATCTGCCACCCCTCTCCACCATCCTGATTCTGCCCACGGTGTGCCCCTCATCCTCTGCCCAGCCCAATGTTCAGCTGCACTCCTGACACACCTTAACGAGAATCTAACACTTTTGCCTCTTGCACTGACCTGCCGCCTCACACGCAGGGCTGTGCTGGCTTCAGTTCCTAGCTTCCATATCTCCACTATTTTCCACTATTAATCAGGCTCAGAAGACGAGTTCCTCTAACACACAGTCCTGCTAATTCCAACCTGGGTTCTCAGCTCATTAAAGCAGTATAAGCCAGACCTGGATCGCACAAACCACGGGTCACATTCATCTAGTAAGTAGGCTTTATCAGTCTGTTCATGGCTTTGAAAATATCTCAGCCATTCTTGAAAGTAGATAAATCTCATACCAGACCCCTGATTTCCAGTTTCTTTTGAGAAATCAGAAGAATTTGTTCCAGTTCTCTCACAGTAGCAATCAGCAGGAGCTGAACAATACTCCCCTCAAAGGGTGCATGTGTCTCCCCCTCCCTGTAGAACAGCCCTTAGTTCTTCCTTTGACTGGAAGGTTATTTACTCTGTTCTAGTACTGATGGTTCTCGAATAACTCAAACACATTTCTCTAAACCCTGTCCCTACCAAATGTAGGAAAATGTGTAAAGAAATAAAAATTCATGTATTTGAAGAAATATGTAAGAGACTATCATGTTTGTGCGTATTTATAGGTAGAATAGTCTTTCTTGTTTAATAAGTAGAATGTACAAATATAAATATTTTTATATATTGGCAACATCACCCATTTATAATAATCTTGGTTCAGCCCCTAACCTGAAAGATTGATAGGTTATCTGCAATCATGTCTGGCTCTATAAATACTTCAAATAAATAGCTACCCATACATTGTGTTTTAAGGACAGATGAAAATGGCCATATCCATCAAGAGTCTCTTGAACAGCTGGGTCGTCCCTTATCCTCACTCCTTCACCAATGGCACGGGTGCAATTGCCACTATTAGAGCCATACTAAAAAAATAGGAACAAGAAGCTAAAACTAAAAAGCAGATTTATTGCTTGAGGATAGTTTCTAGTCTTTCATTTATTAAACTCATTCAACCGACACACACCAAACACCTCTATGTTTATGGAACAATATTGTGCACTTTATGTCATTTTATGTACTGCCTTCACAGGGGGCCTGCTATGCACTGGGGGTTTGCCTAATCCTTTTTCAGATACTGTTTTATTAATAATCCTCCAAGATAGCAATTTTCCTCACCTTATAGTAAAGAAAATAATGCTCGGGAAGCTGAACACTGGCCTACAGACACACATTGCGAAGGGGTACCAAGACTTGAACCCACGCTGTTCAAAGGTAAAATGGAAAATAGTGTCATCTGAGACTTGTTTACATAAGTGGCTAAGTCACTTTATAGTCCTCTAAGCTAAATATCATTCATGTTGAACAGCAGAGACAGCTTCCGGGGAATCTACACACCATTTCCTGCACAATCGGTGGAGATTATCCTACAGACAAGAAGCGACTGACTCCCGCAGCAAGACCTGGCCTGTTGTTTTAAAATGCTTTATTTTTAATTTCTAAACTATTATCATAATTTTCCAATACTGAAAAGCAACTGGCCTTTTGTGATCATCTGACTTCAGACCACATTCTCCACTTCGGTAAGTCTCTTAGCCTCCCAAAATGTGATGATCGGCATCTTACAGAAACTTTAACCTCTGCACGTTAATAAATAGCAGCAGAAACCCATATGCAGTGCACAATGGAAAAAAGTAATAAAGCTGTTCATTACCCTTAACTCTCCCGCTCCCTTGCTCTTGTTTCCCTCTGCACGTGGTCAGAAATTGAATTGATATTGAATTTGCTTCACTTGTGTAATACTATTCACACACACTTTTGTAATTCATTCACTTCACTCAGGTTTCACCTTTTGTCATTTCAATCACTTTAAATCTGCTTTGGCCTCCTTCACACTCAGTCTACTAAGTTGCTGGGCATGAGTGGAAGATTTATTAACTTTACGTTCTCGGTTTCTGGTTACAGTAGATATAATCTCATCAAGCACCAGGCTTACATACTGACAACAGTGCTGATTCTGAAACAAGCCTGGAAACGAGACAGACACCCACCCTTTCTGAGGCGGACTTTCCAAGGTAAGAACATAATCAGGAAATCATGAAGTGGCCTCATACGTGGGCTCTGTCACCAGATGGACAGGAGCCCCATTTTCTGCCTTGGAACTTGGGCAAGTAACATGGCCTCTGTACACCTCACCTCCTCAACTGTAAAATGCTTATGACAATATATTAATCACATACGGGTTTTGAGGATTAAATGAGGAAATCTGTATCAAGCACTGAGCTCAGGTTATGCATTCAGTAGGTGAGCATTGTGATTGTTAAGATGGAGCCACCAAAGTGCAGAGCTAATCTCTCTTATTTTGGGATAGGTCGGCAGAAACATGAAAAGGACCTAAAAGAATATAATCAACAATGTAATAAACATATAGACAATAATGAAAACAATGAAAAGCCTCATTTAAAGCAATTATGTTGGCAGAAACATGAAAAGGACCTAAAAGAATATAATCGACAATGTAATAAACATATAGACAATAATGAAAACAATGAAAAGCCTCATTTAAAGCAATTATGTATTCAGCCCAACAGTTTAATGCAAGCAGTTGCATTTATTGAACAAGTCTATTTGCCCTTTGATATCATCTTCAAAGGTCAGGAACACTTAATATTGATAAATTTTCTGTAGTGAAATAATGAGTCAGACCTTTCTTAACTAAATTCAAGCTCTTTAGGGGCTCTTTTTATTCCTGTCCTATTGGACTCCGGGAAAATGATAGTCCTTGGGCCTGCTACATGTTGTGAAAGGTGCAGAATTTTTACTCTTCTAGTCCTTAATTTTTAGAACATTACCAAATGAATCACAATTTTATAGATGCATTCGTGGCCTACTCCCTCTTCTTCTTTATAGAGAGGGCTAACTTCCCTTCTTTGAGTGTAAGGGTGACCAAAGGCATTGATGAACCAAAGCAGGCTGAGTCTGGGCAACGTCCTAGGAAAGACATGGTTGGCTTCCTGGGATCAGAAATAAAAGTGAATGTGGACCCCAGTATGCATGACCAGTAAAAATAACAGGTGAGGAGACAGAGAATCTAGAGCCAGGTGAGCATAAGAAAGAACCTTGATTTGGCTGAGTAGATTAAGGGCAGGTGCAGTAGATTAAAAGGTAGACTCTACGTGGAAAATTCTAAAGGCAGCTGGTTCTTCCAACAAACATTTGAAGTAAAAGAGACCTGGTGATCTGTAGGCAACCTAGGTCTTTTCTATCTGAAGAGAACAGAATCTGTTATTGCAGGCCTGAACCTTTTAAAGGCAGAGGTAATGTTTTCATTCACTCAGAATCACTGTTGCCTGTCTGTGATTGAAGCTGCATGTGCCGACTAGAACCCAGGCTGCTCTGCCAGCCACCCAGTCACAGGGTCCTCTCAGGAATCCTGTCTAGCAGAGTCTGCTCCCTCGGGGTCCTTATATTCCAGCGTTCACCAGCATCTTCTTTCTTTATTCCTTGTTATAGTTATTTCTCTAGTAGCAAAGATCTTTAAATGAGGTCATAATGCTATAATGCTAGTCATTTTAGTTTGTTCTTTGAGAAGCTATTTCAGCACATTTATCAACCAAAAACTGCCTGTCTCTGGCCCTTTTCCAGTTCAGTTATAGCTTTCTGGAAATGTAGTGACCAGAACATGATCTTCTTCAGGGGTAACACTATACTTTCTATTTTCATTCTAATACTCTTCTTGGTGATGCCAAGAACACTCCGGCCTTTTTTTTCCTTGCAACTAGATAAGGAGTCTTCAAAACTTGCGACTTAATGGTCCCTTGGAAGCAGTTTAATGCAGCCACTATTTACTGAGTGCTTGTAGAGGATACAAAAGAAGTAAAAGGCTAAATTGTGGCCCTCAAGCAGCCACAGTCTTCATGAGAACTGTGAATATCTTTGATAACAAAAAAAGCGATATGTTATTAAGTACCAATGATATGATTTGGAAATATTGTTTCATTTTGTTTTGTTTTGTTCTGTTCTGTTCTGTTTTGCTTTGCAGCAGTGTCTTGTTATGTATTCTAGGCTTCGAACTCACTATGTAGCCCAGGCTGGCCTTGAACTCACAGTGACCTTCCTGCCTCAGCCTCTTGAGTTCTGAGATTACAGGTGTGCACCACCACACCAGTTTTTTAGAAATGACTGCAAGTATTTGAGAAATTCCAAAGAATCCAAGTGTTTTTATTTTAAAGTGACTATATTGTGGGGGTGTAGTAATGCAACTATTTAATAAATTTAACATACGAAAATAGATAATTGTCTCTCCTATTAGTTGTGGCTCACTGGTAAGTTATTTTCCCAGAATCTTATTGTTACTACATGCTTTCAAAGGAAATGTGCAGAAAGAATACTGAAGCAAAGACAGATTAACTAGAGCTTTTGCACTCCTGGCCTGGAGAGGTAGGCTAATTCACATGACAGATAGCAGAAATTCTGGCCTTGGTCTAGGCAAAGTACGTCACTGGCCTTGGTCTAGGCAAAGTACATAGCATAGGTATTCCTCTGCCTTCTGAAAGAAATGCTACATTTTTCTCACTAAACACAGAAATGGCCACCAAATTTTTCTCAATTCAGCCAATGTGCTGCCATCACCAACAATCAGCAATTGACCTTATAAACTGACACCTGCTTATTAATCTGACCTCAAGTCCAAGCATACCTTAAATCAGTACTCCCACCCTGAAAATAGAGATAAAGCTTCTGCCCTTACACTAATAAATTTTGGGGATGCCTTCCATCTTTATGACTGTAATGATTTTAAATCAGTATTAATTATAGACACTTATTTATGAAAGATCTTCCTTTCCCGACAAAAGTAGAAGCCATGAATATATTCTTGGCCTAGTGTGCCAGCTGTGACAAGAAATACAGATGTTCCTATACTTAGGATGAGATAGGTCCTAATAAATCCATGATAAATTGAAAATGTCATAAGTCAAAACTGCATTTAATACACTGGCATCATGCAGCAGCACAGAATGCTGCCAAGTGTTGGTCACTTCCCCCACAGTCACATGGCTGACAGGGAGCTGTGACTTGTTGCCACTATCCAGCATCAGGAAAGAGAGAGGATTTTACCAAATACTCTAGTCCAAAAGAAGATCAATATTCAAAATTTAAAGCACAGTTTTTACTGAATGGTTATTATTTTCACACCATCCTAAATTTTTAAAAATCGTGAATTGAATCATCTTCAATCGGGACAATCTGTACATGATACATTCTGATGACATGGGAAGTGTTCGTTTCGGTAGCTGCGCAGTAAAGAACCCCATTAGAATTCTCCAGAGAAACCGAACCAAGAAGATTATAGAGAGAAAGAGATTTATTTTAAGAAATTGGCTCATGCAATTGTGGAGGCTGGCAAGTCCAATATAAACAGGCTGGAGTTTCAGGGAAGAGCTAATGTTGCAGTTCAAGTCCAAAGTCTGTCTGCGGGGGGCGGGGTGGTGTCAGTCTTGGGTTTATTCAAACTTTCACCTTATTGGCTGAGGCCTGTCCACGTGATACAAGGTGATCTGCTTTACTCCAACTCAACCATTTAAATGTTAACCTCACCTCATCCAAAAACGTTCTCACGGAAACCACTAGAATAATGTTTGACCAAATATCTGGGCACTGTGGCCCAGTCATATTGATACATAAAATTAACCAATATAGGCACTTAGCTCACTTCTGATTGGTAAATCACCGAGAAATGCAGGACCTGCATATCTGCAGCAGCTGATTAGACCACAGCATTCTCTTCTTATCTAACCTTGCATTTAGCAGAGCTTTCTTCCTACTGGGCAAGGATGGCCCACGTCAAAGACTGAACAAAATTTAAACTGACACTTGCAACAGGTTGATGTTACCTGAAATTTAACAGTCTATTCTCTGATCCTTACAAGGGAGTTTGTTTAAATTCCTCAGTAAATGATATCAAAAGAAAAAAAAAAAACAAAACGAACAAATTCTATTATCAAAGTGGCAGTCTCGCCTAGTCTCGTTGCCAAATGGAAGTAAAAAAATAAATAAAGCAAGCTATGGACAGGATACGATATTAATTTTTTTTTGGCATATGGGATTCTTTGGGGGGAGGAGTAGAGTAGCCTTTTCCCTGAGCTACATCTCCAGTCCTTTTATTTTTCATTTTGATACACTGTCTTCCTAAATTGCTCTGGTTTGCCTTAAATTTACAGTTCTGCCCTAGCTTCCTTGTCTACTGGGATTACAGGACCGCACTACAGCACTTAGTGGGCATTCTAACATATAAAATATTCTCTGAAATAGAATTCAGAATCTAAAAAGAGTCATCCAAATCAATAAGAAAACAACCTAATAGAAAATTAAATTGTTGAAAGGTGATTAAATAAATAGAAATGCAAATGACTAAATTAAAATATGAAAATCTACCAGTGTTCAGAATAATGCAAATGAAACCACAATGAGATACCATCTCACATCAGAAATAGTGTCAAAATGTTTGAATCCTGATATCAAATGGTGGAGAGACTATGCAGTGGCAGGAATACTTTTGTGGAGTAAAACATTAGGACAATTTAGCTGCATCAGGTAAAGTTGAAGCTGCACTTACCTTCTGCTCAAGCAATTCTATTTCTATGAAACTCATACACATGCATGTACACAAAAGGATGTGCTAAATTTATTTGTGTTTTTTCAGTAATAACCAAAAAAAAAAAAAACCCCAAAATAACCCTACTTCTGGGTACAGTGACAGAGTCCTATAATGGAATACTGGTTAGGTTCTAAGAAACTTATACACATGCATGCACATGAAAGGATACGCTAAGTTTGTTTGTGTTTTTTCAGTAATAACCAAAAAACAAAACAAAACAAAACAAAACCTACTTCTGGGTGTAGTGACAGAGTCCTACGATGGAATACTGGTTATTGATTCATCAAATGGCCTATGCCACCACTGGCCTGGATCTCTATGTCAATGTTTTCGAATCTCGAAAATATTATGTTAAAGAAAAAGGCAATTTCAGAAGAAATATTCATAACACACACACACTCTATACTATTAATGTACATACTGAAAGTACAAAAAGAGTAAAGATTCAATTTAATGGGGAGAGAAGGACAAAGCATGAAATCAGGGTGGAACTTAAGCTTGAATTAAAACTGAAATTTTTTTTAATAGAAAAACTGAGGTGATTGTGGCACGATATTACTTTATGGTGAGTCTAGGTACTGAGTATAAACGTGGTTATTCAAATATCCCCCGCACTTTTCTGATATTTGAAATGTCTTATAATTACATTCCAAATAATTTTTCAGGAATGATAAAATTTTTCTTCAGGTCTTACTTGTTGGTTTTGTTTGTAGAGTTAAGGAAAGTTTTATAAAAGAGGTAAATACAGCAAAGGCAACTGTGTGGAAAATTTCTTATACAAAGGCATAGGTCCAGAACAGACAAGACTATTTCTTACCCTCCCGAAACCAGAGCACAGAATCTTCTCCTCAAAGGACCCTTTCTTTCAGAACCAGGGACAACTCTCAGTGTCTGTTGTTTTCCAAACTTCTGCTAAAGTCACTTATTTTTGCACTTAGCTATCAATGGCTGCGCACTTCCTCACATCCCCTTTCTTAGAGTTGCTGCTGTTACCTAAAGCCTACTAACACTGGGTTGACACCAAGGCCTAGTGTTTGGCTAGATACACAGTAAAAAAATTTGAATTCTAGCCTTAATTGTACTGCTCTGACTTTGGATAGATTATTAGATATTCATATTCTTGGGTTATATTCAGTTGTCTGTGTTCATAAGCATAATTGCTAGGTTCAGGCCAGCAAACCCTGTTAGAGAGAGAATGAAATGTGGGAGACAGGGAAATACCTTTGTCGGGGGCCAGGGGTCTTCACCTCCAGAATGGAGAGAAGCCACGAACTGACTCAAACCCCCAGATTTATTGGGGAACAACAAAGGCGTAGTGTTCAGCTCAGCACCTGTAATTGTTTTAGGTTAGCAAGGTAGGCAAGCAAGGTATGTGACAGTTTGGTTGAATGATTAACCTTTATCTGTTGGTTCCCACCGGAGCGTCTTTGTCTTCCCTACACACCCATCTCTGCTCAAATTGGCAAAACATCCTGTCTTCAAGATGTTCTGACCCCCCAAGTCTACTTGAGCAGACATCAACCGCTGGGTGACATAAGGACCTCCACACGTAACATGGAAATACTGCCATTCCTAACAGTGTGCAGGTGCTTGGGACTCTAAAACAATAAAAACGAAACCATTCTCCTTCTTATAATTCTTTGACTTCATTCAGTTCGTCCCTGTGATTCATTCATTAATTGTTTTAGTCAAAAAATGTTTGTTCTTTCCCTGAAATATGCAAAATAACTGCTAAAGCTTCAGGAACTCTCAAATACATCAGGGTCATTCTTTTTCATGCAATATATAAACTAATGAAAAATACATAAATTCCTCACTAGGCATGAAAGGTATACTATCCAGTAGGATATTTTTGAAACCCATAGAGTATTCTCTAAGATCATGTGGGATTTTAGTTGGGAATAAACTGAATACTAATAGCAAATGTTGTTCAAAGAACTAACAGGTCAAGAACACTGATGGAGATTAACAAAGCACAATATATTTCATTCTTCGATTTACAATAGTGGCAGTCAAATTTTCTGACTTAATAAACCCATGACATTTCCTTACCAAATCACATGTGATGATCAAATTTTATTTTCTAAATAAAATCATTAAACAAACACATCTTACCACAGTCTACAACTAAATTGAATGTTTAAAATTATATAATTATAGAATAAAAAAAACAGTGTAGAAGACTAAGGAATGAGAGGACTGTGGTGAACCCAAGTGCGTACACCCTTCTGAAAACATTTCAGTAGGTACTCATTTTTTAAAAGCACTGTGTGGGGCCATATCCAACACATCTGCGAATATGACCTGAAGGCTTGCGGTTTGCAGCTGGTGTCTTAAACACCGTTTGCCTAGATTGCTATAATATACTTGGCACAAGTCAGACTGACATAAATCCCCACATTCCAATTGTTGTTACATAAAACGAGTAGTATTAAATAACCAATAAAGAGGTATTCTATTGTTCAACGTACTATACTCGCTACTAAAATAAATCAAAACATAACAAGGGGTAGCTTCTTTTTGTAAGGAATGGGAACAGAAAGTATTAATTTGGCACCTGCTATATGTAAAGTATTATACCAACAAAAAATATGTTTTCATCTTCACAACATTGCAATTGGCTATTACTCATTCTATTCAACAAATATTTATCAAGTACAACTACATACCTAAGGACTAGAATTTTAAAGGTGAAGGAAATGAAAGTCAGAGGGATTAGTAAATTTACCCAAGTACAAGGATTCAACTTCTTACAGGATTCTTTGTCTAAAGCCAATAATCTTTCCTTCAGAGATCTCCTTTATGGTGGTTTTGAATTCTACTCTGCACTTCATAGCTACATCTCTTTCCTTCTGTGTCGCACTTCCCATCGCCTCTCTCCAAGTATTGTGGCAATAGAAAGGGCTTTATAACCAGTCTGGACCGTTTGATGGATAGAGAAAACCACCCAAACTGAATTCTAGCTGAAATTGCTTTCCTGCTGCTCAAAAGTCATTGATTCTGTGGTGCTTTGTTTAGTCATATCAGATAACTCCCTGCCTTCAAGGAGTAAGGTTTTATGTTGAAAGCACATGCGTATTAGGCTAATAAATACGTAACCTATGAGGTTTGGTTTTTTTTTTTGTAAATAGATGATAGACAGAGATAGGTGAGAGAGAGAGAGAGAGAGAGAGAGAGAGAGAGAGAGAGAGAGAGGGAGAGAGAGGTTATTATCACCATGTTCAACATGAATAAAAATGCCCGAATTTTTTTCCAAGGTTATCATTTCAGGACTATAAAAGATTCAGCTGTTTTTATTTGAAGTGTTTATATATTTTTGAGTAGACTAACTATGACCCGTCTGCTGAACAGGTTCATTTGTACCTTGGACTGGTAGGTTGTTAACTAAAGACCAAAAGCTCTTTAAGGACACAAGCTGAAACTTCTCTCATTTATTTACTTATTTTTAAATCCCCACAGTACAGGGAGAAGGGTTGATGAACGAGCGAGTAGGGGCGTAGATGAAGAGGCTCGTCCTTCTCCAGATGGTCTCTAAATTTGAACAAGCCATTTTTTAAAGGAAGCCCATATCTCAAGGATTCATTTTCTCTCCTGTTTGACAAATTTCAAATGTTTCAGGACATGATGCAGTGCCCTGGCATTCAATCAAGTTTTGATGGATAGAAGAAGGTGGGTGTATATATTTGTAAAAGAAACCCTTGTAATTGAATGTTGTATTACTGGTAGAAAGGTTCTCTGGCCTAGGTATTAAAGAAAATAAAATTTTTAAATTAATATCAATGAGTCATTTTAGGAAATTAAAAAAATTTTTAGAAGAATAAAGCACACGTCCCTATTTTACCCACTAAGGGAGTTTACGTAGTACTTTTTGATTTTTATCAGTCACTCTTTTCTTGGTTATACTTATATTTTTTAACATAGCATTCAGTTTATATCCTCCAGGGTACAATTTCATCTGTTTTATATTGCGCTAATTGGCAATTCTATTCCATGTTGACCTTTTTTCTCATCTGCAGCCGTTATTGGCCACTATGTCTCTTTGAACTTTAAACTGTTTGGACAGCGACCCTGATTTTGTCTATTAGCTTTTCACACAGAGAAGAACTGATGTTATTGTGCTGGGGAAAGTATAAGCGCTCTCTGCCCATTATCATTCCTATAGGCCACATATAATGAACTTGATTCATTTTTTTTTTTTCTTGTTTTGCCTCCTCTCCAGAGTGAACCTGTAAAAGCTGGTCTGCCCTGAGCTTATTGACCACCAACACTGTCAGGAATTTTCATAGCTTCTATTTCATTTAGCTTTGGCCCCACACTAGCTTTTAGGACTTTTTCCCTTTACAACTGCAGCTATATTGATGTACATAGCTTCTTCTAAAATACACTAAGCAGTTTCACCAAGATAATAACTGGCATTGCTGAGTGCTTATCATGAGTCATGTACTATTCTTGGATTGCTTCATTTAATCCTCATAACCACCAAAAGAAGTCAGGTATCAATTATTATTCTCCCTATTTTGCAGATGAAGAACCATGTTCTCAACCACTACTATGCTTAAAGGGCCCCTGTTTCAAGTCGTCTGGCCTTTACACACATCTCTGTGCTTATCGGCGGCGGCTTCCTTTACTCCCCCTCCAAAGCCTTCCCAATTTCCACTTATCTTTAAGATGCACGGCTGATGCTTTCCTAAGAACTCTTTCTAAATTCACCCCACAAATTTGAACATTGCCTTTTTTTGAGCCCTAACCATACCAGCTGCAAACTTTTAGTATTGCTCATTTCACCCTTCATGGCATTTTTCAAAAACATATCTGCTTCTCTTACCAAGTCATAACGACTTTCGCCATCCATTCACCATCCTTGTCTCCTATGCCGAATACCTCACCCATCTCAGGGCTGGTTTCTATGTACTGCTTTGCTTCTTGACTGAATCATAATCTCCTCTTTTTAAATATGTGTAACAATTTTTATTAAGTACTGGATTGTGACTCAGTTCTGTCATAGTCTTCTGAAGACTACTGATCCTTGTGTTAAACATTTCTACTCCTGATTGCTCACTGTGCTCAGGAGGAAACTTGGCTTTGTGCTTTGCTGTCGGCATCCATACAAAGCCTAAGTTTTTCCTTAAGTGCCTAAATAGGACTGTCTCCAAACCCTCTCCTCTGAAGACCCTGTTGGATCATGAGCTCAGGCTTTGTCAGGGAGGGTCCAGCATAAGCCTTACTTTAGGTTGTTGCCCTGATTCCTAGGGTGGAGTTCTCTGTGTCTCTGCTGGGTGCCAGGGTGTTATTAAGGGATCCCACCTCAGCAGGGACAGAATTCCATTTTCACAGGCACTGCCTCCCCAGGCCTGCTCACCCTCTAGTGCCCCTACTTCACTCTCTAGTGCGGTTCCACCCCCCATATATGTGACCCAGTCTTCAGCCACAAATTCACAACAGGTTTCACAAAGAGATTTCTGGGGCCCTGACTCTGCACAGTTCCCAGCCTCTGATGCCCCTGCCCCACGGATCTTAGTCATCTCAACTGACCCAAACTTCGATCTTGGCCTCCTTGGCTCAGGGAGTCCCCCAAGCTCTGCTCAGACTGGAGCTCTTTGACCAGGATCAAGAATCACAAACAGTTGGACAATTATGAGGCTTATCTCTTGTTTTAATTGTCCTCAGGGATGCAGCATGGTGTTGTGTTGGTCAGTGCCTGAAAATAGTTCCCTCATGTGTTTTGTCCTGGTTTATACTTGCTTATAGCAAGATATGTAGACCAGTCTCAATTATAACAACATAAATATAGAAATCTATTCTCCAATTTATCTTTTTGTTTGTGTTTGTCTTTTTTAAACAATGCTGGGGATCAAACCCAGAGCCTATGCATGCTAGGCAAACACTCTGTCACTGAGCTGTACCTACCCATTACCCTCTTACTTATCTTTATATCCCCAGCGCTTACAAATATTAGCAAATAGTAAGTCTCTGATAATCTTTATGTGGAAAGAATTGAATAAATGATACTTTTCCATGAGTTATGTACTGCTGAGCTAATTAATATTTTGTGTTATCCCATGAGATCATCAAAAAAGATTTTATTTTGATATACAATTAATTCACTGCAAGTAATGGAGGAGGAAGGACAGAACTTTATCTGCTAGTTTTTAGTTCCTTTTAGAACTAACAGTATTTTCTAGTCCTTTGATGGTAGACAGATAAATATTGACACATTAAAGTAAAAATCCAGGCTAACAGGAGTGCCCCAGAGAATGGAATGTTGTTTTAATATAATTTCCCCACCCAGTGATGGCTAGTAGAAAGTCCTTTCTGTTTTGATATTTTTTAATGAAAATGTCTTTGAAATGAAAAGAAATCCACTTTCCTTTAGAAAATAGTCTTTGACCATACAGCAAGCTTGAGAAAAATGGATTTTCCTTCGTGCCACTGAATCTCAATCTCAATCTGCTATGGCCAGTCCAGACAATTCCCTACCACCTAGAAACACAGGAGGAGCAAATATCTAGGCAACTCCCTTCAATTGTGGCTACACCAAATTCTGATCATTCCTAATATGGTAAAGGAATGTGACTCTACCCTCAGTTTCAAGTGTGATTCCAGAGATAAATGCTTCTTCTCTCATAGCACCTCTTGTTAGCAAGACATAGACTCCAGCCTCGGCTATCTGCAGGACCTCTCAAGGAAACACATGCCTTGGCCTCATCTGCCATCATCAGAGGAAAAGCGGCACTCCAGCCCTCCAGCGTCCTGACTCTAACCATGCAAAGCTGCAGTTGAAGGAATCTGGGACCAACTTGCGAGAAGTACCCTCAGACTGTACATTTTATGTCTTTACTGTTATATCCCTCGAAAGCAAAGTAACCAACAAATTACTTTGCTGGTTGAAAGATTAAGGTGGTTTCCTTTCCATTTTGTTTTTAATTTGTTCTTCTTGAGACTTATTTGATTTCTCAAACTGATAAATCATGTCTTTTATCACTTCTGTAAAATGTCAGTCATCATTCTCAACTATAGTTTCTGCTACATTTTCTCTCTTCCCATGCTTTATGTTTTATGAGTCTCTATCTCACTTATATTCCATCTGTTGATATTTCCTGCATATGTTCTGAATAGTTTCTTCTGACCTACCTTCTGGCTTACCGATTTATTCTTTAGGTGATTTAAACTGTGATAAATCTCACACATTGGGGTTTTTATTTATAATAGTGTTACTCAAAATTTGGCTTTCAGGCCAGCTGCACTGGTGTCACCTGGGATCTTGCTGCAAATGATAATTCTTCGGCCTCATGTCAAGCTGACCAAATCAGACTCCATGAGAGCAGAACCCAGGTTTCAACAAGATAGCCAGTTTCTAAGCAAGTTAAACTATGAGAGGCAATGATTTTATAGTATTATGTTTTTCAACTTCTTAAGTCCTATTTGAACCTCTTAAAATATGATTGGCAGTACTGTGCTATTTCTAGAATTTTTTTGTCTTTGACTTCTTTAAACATAATAACCATATTCGTTTTATATTCCATATTTGAAGTCTTTAGGGGCCTGTTTCTTCTTTATGTTGCTTCTGCTTTATATTGCCTGCTGTCACATTTCCTCTGTTCTTAATGAGTTTTTTATTGTAAAATGCTCATCTTTCTTTCAAAACTACTGTGGTTGTACTTCTGAAGTTTGGGATGAGAGTATGTTCTTCCAGTCACCATTTCTCTTTCTCTATTTTATTTTCAAATTCTGCATATTTTACTTTTATTGTTGTTATTTTTGTTGTTGTCGTTGTTGTTATGGCCCAGGCTGGCCTTAAACTTGTGATGCTCTTGTCTCAGCCTTGCAAGTATCTGGACTCACAGGCATGCACCACTATTTCTCTATTTTATTTGTGAGAAACTAAGGCCCAGAATCATTATGCAATTTAAGTATACACTCTTAGAAAGGAATATAAATAAATTTCGAACTCAGATTTGTCTAACTCTAAAGCCATACCTCCTAAACTAACCATATCTCTCCTATTGGTTCCAAATTGACTTGTCTCCCAAAATCAATTCCTTCCTCCCTAAGTTTTCCTCCTCTATAGACTGTTTTAGTATCTTCCATTTTTTTCTTGAGTTTTACATTAAATTTGTTCATGAAAAATAAAGGGACAGGGTGCAGGGTCATCCTCCTCCTTTTTCTCCTCTTCTTCCTTCTTTTCTTCTTCTTCCTCCTTCCCCTCTTTGTCCTCCTCTTCTTCCTGCTCCTCCTCTTCCTCTTCCTACTTCATCTCCCTTCTTCCTATTTCACTTCTCTTCTTTTTCTTCTCCTTCTCTGTCACAATACATTTCTAGGAATTAGTTACAAAGTAGTACTATGGCTGGACTTGCTTTATACGCCAAAATTTCATGTACTGTGAATTTGGTTCACAGTGTGGTGGTGTTGAACTATGGAACTTTTAAGAGGCTGGACCTCATAAAGTGTAATTAAGTCATAGCAATATCACCTTTATAAGTGATTAATGTAGGTCTTATGGGCCTGGATTAACTCCTATGAGAATGGGTTGTTGTAAGGAAGCATGCCAACTCCTGCTTCCTTTTTCTGTTTCTAATCTCATCTTTTTCATACACTCTCACACCACTGTGGTGCCATCTGCCATGAACCCCTCACCAGAGCCAGGCAAATGAATCCGACATGCTCTTAAACTTCTAAGATTGTGAGCTAAATAAACATGTTTCAGCAATAAGTATCCAACTCAGGTATTGTTATAGTAACACAAAATGGACTAGACAAGTAGTTTGGGAATTGTCATAGAGTCGAAATACATTCATTGAGTTTTCGTTCTGGGTTACTGGCACTGGTGTCCTAAAACGCTCAGAATTTTTGAAATGATAGGATAGGAATTTATTATTAATAGTCAACTTCTCTCAGTCACACCAAGTTTATGTTAATGAGGTGACTCAGGATGGGGTTGGTCTCCAGAAAGACCAAATAATTAGAAGATGGAGACTTTTGGTTCTTCTTCTGACTGCCAGGGAGGGAAGGGACTGGAGATTGAGCTCTATAGAAGCTCTTTAACAAGAATATTTGGAAAGCTTCCCTTTAGCAAATATATCAAAATACTGGGAGGCTAGTGAACCCAGGGTAAGAGCATGAAAAGCGTGCTACACCCTCCTGTCATTCCTTGCCTATATATCTCTTCTTTTTCTCTGTTTCTGAGTTATAACCTTTCCAATAAACCAGAAGTATTAAATATTCTCCTAAGCACCATGAGCCATTCTACAAGGACTTACAAGTGACATCTGAAGTAGAGGGCAGGCTTATGGGGGCTGAACCCCATTGACTTGTACCATCTGATGCTAATTTGAAGTAGATAGTGGCAGAACTGAGCTGAGTAATTGAACACCCAATTGGTTTTTGGTGTGGGAAAACATCCCCAAAATAATTTTGTGATTTGGATGTCTTTATCTTAGTGGAGAATGTATCATCTAATAAATTCAAAATATGAACAGCAGTCTTTCTTAAAAACAAGGGTATCAGTATAACATGTCACAGAATTTTAAAATATTAACAATATGCCTATGTTTGATTATTGGAGGGACAACATTATAAAGAGAATTCACATCTCATAAAATATGCAATCTTGCTGTTGCATAAATTTGATCTGTAACTAATATTCTGTCACAGGGAACATGATTAAACTTTGAGTCTCTGCTTTCTGGGACCCTAGAAGGGCTTTGGGTATTAGTTGAAACCCCCAAATGAATCATGAATTAGATGAACATAGTTAATATGACAACTCAAAGAAGTGGACTATTGGCACTATGGTTTATGTAATCAGTTTAACTATTGGTACTACGACTATCGACTTTTCTTTTTGTTATTAATGTATAGCACATCAAATCTGTCGTGGTTTATTGTGAGCCTGACATTCAAAGCAGCATTTATTGACCTGATGCTACAGAAAAATATACTCTGAATTTTAAACAATCAAATGATAGATGAATTTTGGAACATAATATGGTGCTGGCTACACCAAGATAAAGAAGGAGTTAGTTGACCCAAATTCATAGTGAAATCAGGAGAAGCTAACAAAATTCCACATCTATTCTTATATGAACTTACTTACTTGAAAGTTGTTCATTTCTTCTAAAAATTTGACCTCAGGATGAGCAGAGATTTCTCATCAACTAAAATTATTACTCAATTAAAATTTTGCTATTCTTTGAAATACTGCGACTAGATTGTCGTTTTAAGAAACAATGCTAATATTATTTATATTTCATCTCCTCAGAGTCTTATAGGACTTTAATTTTCTATCTATGTTTCGATTAATTGACTTTTGCTATATGGTACATTAACTAACTTAAGGATCTGGGTATTGTCAATGGAATCCAGACTTGTAGTGACCTGAATACTCTTCAAATCTCTTTTTGTTGTTGTTTTTTTATCAGTATATGATTGCAGTACATAATGTTTACATTCATTTTAGGGACTAGGTACATATATATCTTCATTCTTTTTATTTCCCTCCCCCTTCCCTCCTTCTTCCCTTTCTCCATCTCTAGATCCCATTATTATTTTTTTAGTTCATATTTGGAACAATAATTACATTCATTGTGGGTATAGTTGGTACGTGTGCATGACACATATTTAATCATTGTACATTCTCTTCTACCCCCCACCCTCCAACTATTGGTCTCCTTTCCATTTGGAAAAGGTCTGTCTCCCTATTTCTTTTTATCAATCTTTTATTTTGTTCTTTGCTTTATTTATACTTCATATTCCTCATATGAGAGAAACCATACAGAAGTGAAGCTTGTATGATTTATTTCACTTAACATTGTTTTCAAGATGCATCCATTTTCCCACAAATGTCTCAAATTCATCCTCCTTCATAGCTTAATAGTATTCTATTACATACAGATTTATTTTCTTTATTCATTCATCAGTTGATGGACATAAAGGCTGCTTCTAAGGTTTAGCTATTAGGAACTGTGCTGCTCTAAACACTGGTGTGCATGTATTGCTATAATATGATGTCTGTAACTCTTTGGAGAGTGTACCAAAGAAGGGGAATAGCTAGGTTGAATTTTTTATTTTTAGCTTTTTGAGAGGTCCTTATACTGATTTCCATAAAGGAGGAGTTTCTTCAAAAGGCAAACATTCTATTGATTCTTTCATTGAAGCTTTTAGCTAGAATCATATTTTTTTCAAAATTTTGTTGAATTTCTATCATCTTCGAAATTTAGAATTTATTTTATGTCTACTAGCCTACTTCCTAGTGGGTTCTCTATATTTAAAAGATAAATTGTTGGAACTCAATACAATTCTTCCTGCTATGATTCCATATCTGGGACTGTGTCTTTTTAGCTTTATCATTTGTTCTTTCCCCAGGTCTCTGAAGATGTTGTTTTTGCTGTTATGATGGGGTCAACTTCTTTTTTCTCCGACATTATGCGTTTGGGTTTTCTACAGGGATTTCTTTCTTTTTCATTTCTCATCTCATAGCTAGTAATATTTCACCTCCCCTGGTTTCCTGAGCTCTTCCTGTAATTTTAATTATCCTTGGGTCAGTTATATAATTTGCAAAGAAAAAATTAATGTTACTGAAAAGTTAAGGTTGTAGGGAACATTTTCAATTCCCCTAATCAGTTATTACCTGTTAGATTCAAACCGTAGAACCTGTATTCACTCTACTTCCCATCTCACAATTTGATGGACCTTATTTAAACCACATGTGGCTAGTCATTCAGCAGTTACACCACTATGAAACCTAGTGAAAATTTAGACCAAAAACCTAATAATTTACCATTAGTTGCCATCTAGATTCTTTTAATGAGAGAACTGAAGCTTTCATCACAGTAGGAAGCTTGATATCAACAGATCATTCTTAAATTTCAAAATTAAATATATAAGTGTATCATTGTTATGATTCTAATAGCTATTTTATTCTTGTGTATTTTAGTTGAACTGTTGGTATGATCATATGTTACAGTATCTCAATACTAGGAATTGACACCTTTTAGGGCCTTAAGTACCTACTAGTATTTGTTCTTTTAAAATTTAATTATCATTGAGATGCTGATATTTAGATATGAATCATGAATGTTTATCTAGATATGAATCATGAATGTTTATCTACTTAGAAAACAGTATGATTAATACCCAGCCCTTCAATATTTTAAATATTTAGCAACTCATTAACAATTGTTTTATACTTTATTTATGATTAAATATTAAAATTATGTCTCCTGAAAGTTTATGGTTGAAGTAAATATAGAGCCTAAATATAATATCTGAACTATATTAATAGTAATAATAATTCTTATTGACTGCTTATACTGTGACAGTAACCCTACACATATTTAATCTTTTTTTAAAAAAAGTCTGCTTTACAGATAAGGCAGGTAAAGCTCACAGAGATTACTCAAGTTGCACAAATTCAACTACTACATCTAAGACTCATGATCTGAACCTGGATCATGCAATTCCAAAGCCTGAATCCTTCTACATTAATCAGGTAAACTGCCTCTTCAGAGATCTCATGATCTGCTTAATATCTCAACTTTCTATCTCATTTTGCTATGGAGATTATTAACACATGGCAGAACTAATGGATTTGGCACAGAAATTCATTTATTTCCTTTCTGAATGACTGTTCTGGATCACTGGACAGTCATTAATACTATCAGCACGCACCATAAAGGTGACTGAAACGAACAAATCAGATCTGAGGTGTGGACACAGAGGACAGTGTGCACCAGCCTGCAATGATGATGAAATTTAGAGTGTCAGGCGTTGCATCAGAAGATTAAACTGAGATTCTGCTTCACTCCTTACTGGACAAGTGACATTTCACAACCCACTTAACCCTTCTGAACCTCCTTTGTCACGTCTGTTAAATAAAAGTATAGGGATACTGACCTCACAGTGTTGTCAAAAAGATTAAATGAGATAATGTGTGTAAAAGGGTATTGCATTCTGAAGAGTACTCTATAAATCTGAGCTATGATCATTATTTTATTAGAGCAGCCTTCACCAATAAATTCTTATGATACTGAGACTACTTGGGAAAAAGAGAAAATATGTTGTGTGTTACTGTTCTATTATTTAAATCTCTTCACATTTAGACTCCCACATTGCTTTACAGTCTGGATCATGCTTAACTTTCTGTTTGTAACTTAACATCCTGCAAATGATTTATCACTTGCTTTACCATCTGTGCCGTCTGCAAAATCTAGGTTACATTACGGGATTTCTGTGTATTCATGTCCTACTAAGATTTGACTAAATATTTTGGAGGATCTTCTAATATGTGTCTAAGTCTTCATTCGCCCTTCTATGATATTTCTTAATGTCATAATGTGAATGAGGAGTATATAAATTAATCAATAATAATTAATAAGCTTTTGATTGTGACATATGCTGAACATGATCAAGTCCCAGAGGGCAACACATACAGCATGCCACAAGTCTGTCACAATATGTATGATTTATGTATGTAAATACTAAATCATAATCAATCTTCATCTAAAGAAATCATATATTTATAAAACAAAATAAGCCAGCATTTAAAACTATTTGTCATTGACAGTGGTGTCTGAAACTATCCTACTCCACTGAGTCATTAGAATACTGCAATTTATTCTTGTCCATAGCAAGGAGAACACTTCATACAAGAAAGTTCAAAGTAATATGGCAACAAAATAGGATACTACTTTTAGAATGACACACTTTTTCCTTTGTTCCAAGTAAAACACACAATGAACAGTAATTAAGAGGACAATTTGATGGTCCATTGACAAATTTCAGTGGGTCCATTTCCCATTGAAAATATACATAGTTGAAATACATAAAATCTTTGTCTGTTTTAATTACTGAGATTTGATAGTATTCATTATGATAAATTATTTCAGCTATAATGTTAAAACAAAGATGTAGCGCACAAAGCAAAATTAAACAAAGGTCCAAATGGGATATTATTAAAATGTCAAAGTGAGTAAGCAGATGGGGTTTGTATGGCTCAGTGGATTAGTCACCAAACTCCATTACCTTAGGGACGCCAGTGAAATGCAGTCTCGGTAGAATGATCAGAAAGTAAAAATAAAGGATATATGCAGAAACAAATAAATGATGTTGTACACGTTCCCATCTAGAACCCAGAGGTTTCTATTTTTTCCCCCTTTCCTTTCTTTAATCACAAGACTAAAGTTTGTAATTCTGCTACATATTTTTATCAGAGATTTTTTTCCCTCTAAGGTTATGTACAAGAAAATAAAAGGAAAGGTTGAAAACTGTGCAGATTTCTCATGTTCTTCACATAACCAAGAGCAGAAGCTAGATCGAAGCACACTCTCTCAAAAGGGGCTTTAGCACAATGCACAAGTATGTGGGGTGGCACCAGTCAAAAGCAACTTTATAACAATCCCATAAAGAAGAAATTAAATTATTTTACTGTAGTTCATCCTGTTTGGCCCTTAAAACAATTATTAGTGCCTATTCTTTTCAGACATAAATTGAAATGTAGGTATATAGATTTGAAAATTTTAATACATCACCTTGACTTTCATCGTGGCTGTACGATTTAGCACACATCAAACCTCACTATCTGTACTAACTAGTCAGCTAAGATTTAGAACACAAACATCCTGCAGGAAAAATTAGAATTAGAGGGAAGTCTTTTCTCTAGATCAAATAAAAGTATTCCTCAGATACTTCCTGACAAACAGAAAGTAATTGCATGGAACACACTACAGATTGTGCAGCGTGCTTTCTGCAATGCTTTGGTAAGAGCCCAGGGATGTTTGGGTAACACTGTACCACATAAACAGTTGCCAAATGCAGATTCCCCCACGTAAGTAACACTTGAGGCAGTAGCTGCTGTCGTAGGCCAATCATTATGCTAGAGACAAAGTCACAGCAAGCTAAAACTATACAATGACAACCAGGTCTACATGGCACTAGAGAATAATACGTTGTTTTAGTTTGGTTTGGTTTTGGTTTTGGTTTTGTTTTGTGTAACATAAATAAGTCCCGAGTTCAATAAAATTTATTCTGGACTTAGAACTTCTTTGAATCCACCAGTGCTAACTATGTGTATGTGTGTATGTCTGCATACTTACACACATAGATGGATGGATAGATAATACTTCTAAATGCATATGGCAAGAAATATAATTAAGACATTGCAATACAGAACTAAACTGAAAATAGAACAGAAATCTCTGATTGCTACGTGGTGCTAATTATATCACCACATTGTTTCCTTACTACGAGACTGAGAAGAATCTACAAGCTCCCAGAGCCCAGGGGATTTGAACATGCCTGATGGAAATTGGAAATCAATAGGAGTCTATAATCACAAGCAAATGGCACCATTTTCATAGTGGTAAAAGATGAGAGCTCTCACAGAGCTTGTACAGACACTGTTACACATGGGGCCAAACGCTGCCTTCCGTCTTCTGTGTGTCTCGAGGCTTCTTAGGTTAGAAACACCTGGTTTCTTGATTGTTTGCTAAGTTGGTGGCTTGTTTTGTTTTTTGGTTTTTTTGTTTTGTTTTTTTTTTAAACACAGCTCTTGCTTACAAGAGAAAAACAAATCACTCCTTTATTTTAGGCAACAAAGGAATGGCAAACCTTTGTATTTTACTTGTGCTAATTAGATAACAAATGTTTTTCTAAACTTACTGGAACGGGAAAGAATTCATTTTCTGCATTTGGCACTTTTGTTTATCTGCACTATGTGTACAAAGTGTGCAAATATTTCCAGGAGCTGGGAGATAATTTAGTCTCCAGGGTCATTTCGTTCTGTCCTCACTTAAGCAAAGTCTACCAATTCAATGTGAAAATGAGAATCGCTATCTCCCAGGGGGCAAGCTATTCCAAACTTTTAACTTTGGTGCAAAGTAAATGCCTATTTTTGTCCCAGTTGAAATCACAAGCTCTTTTCTTTTTTTGACTTTTGTTCATCATCTGCCGTAGCCACTCAAAAGTGTCCTTGAGCTTGCTGGCTCTGTCAGAAAGCCACAGTGCATCGAGGCTAATATGTAGTCGTTAAGAGACATGAATGCATCTCCCCCAGGAAGGCAGGGAGTGCCCTCGACAATGCTCCCCCAGCACCCAAAGAGATGTCACTCTTCAGACAACAGTGCCATCCAAAGAGTTCCTAGATGCGAATCAAGGCTGGCTGCAAAATATTCCTAGCTATCGTGTTCACTCTGAGCAAAAGAAGATGTGCTGAATTTCATAGGTGCCTAGGTCAGTTTGCGAAAGACAGCACCTAGTCAAATGCCATTTCCAACATTTTTGAAAATATAAAATATGCTACGATGCTGCCATGGTAGTGAAAACTGAATAAAAGCTACAAGTGTTGCCCATGAGAGATGACATGGCTGCACTTGTGGGATTTTTGAGGTTGGGGTAGTTCTCACATGAAGGTGCTATGAATAAGTATTGTTTCCTGAGAATTTAGGAATTAGCTTTTTATATGAGCTACAGATTACTGGTTGTGAATATCCTCAGCACAAATAATACACATTTAAGAGAAAATGGCTCTAGTTACAAATTTTCTACCCCTTCTGCTTTTCTTTACTTCAAGTAATTTTATTTGCTGTAAGGAAAGACTGGATCAAAATAGGCAACAAAAAATAGCTTGTACACTGTTTTACATGGATAACATAAATATTCATTTATTGAATGGTATACATTATTTTCCATAGAGTTTAAATTAGGTCCTGTCTGTCAGCGTCTGGAGCTGTACGACATAATTTCTTCTATAGAGAAAGCTCTCTCCGTGATATGGATTCAGAAGTATTTTCTCAAATATACAAATTCTACAGGCACAAGGCTTGTGCTGGTCTTAGGCAGGAAGGACAGTCACACCATCCATGAACTGGTAAGAATCTGAGAACTTGTCTCCCTGGGTTTATAGAACTGACTCGATTTCGTCATCTGGGTTTATTGTAGTATCTTCTCTCAGGAATTCTTGCCATAATCTTAATACTTATCCCATGACTGTTTTTCAAAAAGTTCTGCTTGCAGAAACTTCCATAAAAGTCTATAATATTATGCTTTCTATTAAAACCTTTATACAATCTTGGAAAGCTTAATCAGAAAAATGCTTATATCCAGCCCCTAATTCTAAATATGGCTGGTTTGGCTATAAGTATTAAATCTTTGACCAAAGAGTCTAACAAATTTGAGTTGAAACCTCGACCAAAAAATAATTGATTAGTGGTCACTTGTATGGAACACAGGCAACAAGGTGACACCATAAAACAGGGTTCCTAATGGAAGTACTTAAAGGATTCTAATGAAGTACTTACTGGCAGTTGTGTCTGTGTTTTAGGCAGAAAAAATAAGAAAGTTTAACTTTGAGATAAATATAGTTTAAATAAATTATTCTGGGAAGGTATGCTAATTTTTTTTTACTTTAAACACTATATAAAAGGTAATAAGAAAGATAACCCAATTACGATCTCTGAAGAAAAAACTGCACATTTTTACTGCCTTTCAAAGTAATAAGGGTGGTTTTCTTATGATTAAATAGAGCTACATTACCTAGAGTTGTGGACTTCATGAATTTTGCCAATAAACTTGATGGCTATATTTATCTTATTTACAAAATCCACACTGAACAAGACACGATTTCGTACTACAGTGATGGCGTTCTTATCTATGTGCATAGGCAGAAATAAAAATAATATAGTAGTCATTGATAATGAATTGCACACTCTGGGGTTGTCTGGTTATTTGTGACTTGGGATGAGAGTTCTTGGGCGGCCATCCAATTATCAAGGATCTTCATCCTTTTGTGGCTCTGCTCAAGGTTGGGCTTTGTCCCTGCTGCCCTTTCAGTCTCACTGGTTCTGCAGCACACTCTTGCCTCTGCTCCTGCTCTTCTGCAGCTCAACATTTCCTTCCTCTTTGATCCAACACCTCCCCACCTGCGTATCACTGGTTGCATCAACTTCAGTAGACATAGTAAAGGAGAGGGAGAACCTGTTATGGGTGTGGGGGGTAGACGCTGGACCAAGGGTTAAGGATTCAGCCCTCCTATTATTCTCCCAGCTCCTAGCCGCAAGCCTGCCTCCTCCGCACACCTTGCTGAGTTCCAGGGCCGTTGCATTCTCTGATCATGCCCCTCACTGCTCTCTCCAGTATGATGGGCAACCACACAGACCGAGGGTGAGCCTAACGGTATCTGGGGGAAAAGGAGCAGGGTGGGTACCCCTTGAGCAACCTGGGCCAAGGGCCTCGAGACTGTGGCTACGGATGGAAGATGGGGATTTATCGTATCCTTAAATGGCCAGGATGAAATAAAGAAAATGCGGTATGTAGACACAATGGACTATTGTTCAGTCATAAAAAAGAATGAAATTCTGTCATTTGTGACAGTGTGGTTGGAACTCTAGGTCACTATGCTAAGTGAAATAAGTCAGGCATAGAAAGGCAAGTACCATATGATCTCTCCTAGGTGGAAGCTAAAAAAAGTCGATGCCATAGAAATTGAGAGTAGAATGGTGCTTCCCAGAAGCCGGGAGGGACAGGCTGGTGAAGGGACAGGGAAAAGTTGGTCAGCGGGTACTAAGCTACAGTTGGGTAGAAGTCAGTCCATTGCTATTGCACAACAGGGTGACTACAGACAATAGTGGTATGCTGTACACCTCAGAATGCTAGAGGGCACAATTTTGAATGGCATCACCATAAAGGAATGACAAATGTTTGAGCAGATACCTGTGCTTACCCTGATTTAAACATTATACAATGTAGACATGTATCCAAACTCACATGAAGAGGTATACTTTGTATGTTTTAAATGTACTAGTTAGAAAAATAAATTTTTACAAACCGTCCAGCATGACAAATTCAGACCTGCAGCTAGGGCTGTTTCCCCAGGCACGGGTGGGGCCGCGGGGTACTTGCTGCCCTTAGGAGAAAAGATGGGGCTTAGAGGGTGTGTGCATCTTTCTGGGCCTAGCGCTCAGGGAGTTTGGGTGAAACAGTGACCTGCAACAGTCACCTCCCCACACTCAGCTCACGACAGCCATTCCCTCCCGCCTTTCTGCCCTCCCTCATTACGCCTGAGCCTTGGAGAGCCCAGACAAAGAGAGTATGCAACTCCAAGGGCATCTCGCCTCCTCCTCTCTCCTGGACTCCTCCCTCCTTCGTCCCATTTCTGCCCTGCTCCTGGACAGGCTCCTCCATCCTGCAGGACCACATTCTCACGCAGTCATTCCTGCCTACTCCCTGGCCCTTGCCCTGTTTCTGCCTGTGCACCCCTCTTTGCACTGAACTGAGCTCCGGCCGGTGCTTTCCCAGACCCGCAGAGCCCCTCTTCTGCTTACCAATTGTCCTCTCCCTGTGTCTCCCTGTCCTCTGTCCCCATGCAGAGGATGGCAGAAGCTTGAATCTCTCCTTTCATATTGTGCCCTTGCCCCCACCGCCCCACACTGGCTGCCAAATTATTTATATTTTATAAGGAGGGCTCTGCCCTACAGGGGATGTAGGAGCCTAGTCTGGCTTCCTATTCCTGGATCTAAACTGTATAGACCCTTTTAAAAAGCTACCTGGATTGAATTTTCTACCAGCCCAGAAAATAGGGATTCAGTCTGAAATCAAGCAGACTCTTTAAATGGTTAATACATTTCTCATTGATCTGCATTTGGAACAAAGATTCAAGTTCTCTACAGATGAGTGGCAGGGAGGATTTCTCTCTTATTAGAAAGTAAGTTGCAGGAGGAGGGACCGTACTTGTTTTATGCACTGTGTCCACCAGGCGTAATGTAGGCAGTCAATTTTACTGCTTAAATACACAAGCAACTAGATAAACATACTTGTGCAAATGCCGTCAATGCGTTAGTTACTGTGGATCAGAAAGCACACAGAAGTCATGAGGTCGGGGAAGTGCTGGCGGATGGGAGAAAAGGGGGTAGCATCGCACAGCCCAGGAACATGCACACGTGCCTTGTTGCAGGGTGTTGGACTCAAAGTGACTGGAAGTGACTCGAAGTGGAATGTGCTGGTGGCTGGGTGGGGACATGAAATGAGACTGCCAAAGCAAATGGGTTCTCATTGCTTATCAAAGTGATGGAAGGGAGGGTCGGAAATATATGACTATGTAAAGGGGACTGTTGAATTTTAACCTTTTAAAATAAACAACTTGGAAAAAATCGTAAGCTATGCAAGTCTATCTCTCCACACACAGACGTTTCCTCTCTGGCCCCTTATTTCCCTGCTTTTTCCTATTCCTCTTATAAGCAAATATGAACTCAAACACTCACTCTTGTGTATGTACCTAGCACCTAGTTGGGAGAGGGGTGGTTAATAAAGCTTATAGGAGAAGCCCAGAAAGAAAGGAAATAGGAAAGGCTTTTAAGTCTTGCCACCATCCACCATGATTGGGCCTGAGACAGAATCTTTTTTGCCTGGCAGTGCTGACATTGTAGCGACCACTCCACCAGCTGAGCCAGGACTCTGTCCAGCACCTACAATAGGAGGGTACACGCAGGCCGTGAAGTAGGGTGGGAAAGAAGCACCTACCACAGTGCTCATTTCCCTGCTTCCAGCAACTCTGCCCCTCCTCCTCTCCTACCACCTTCCCCCTTCCAAGGGAAATTTATCAACATCTATCTTCTTTTGGGTGAGAGAGCAACAAATGATCAAGTAATTCACAAGGCAAGCTACAGCTTGCAAAGAGGCCTAATTAAAAGGTGTCACATATTTACCAACTGGCTCACCTGTAGCCCAGCATATGGGACTAGGAAAATCCTTCACTCTGCTGCAACAATCCACCCTCCTGCTGAGAAAATCGTGTCAGCCTGACAGTGCCTGGCTTAATTACTTCAAACTTAAAATAATTAATAAGTTCCTCATTTTCCGACAGGCAAGTACTTAACACTGCTCAATAAAATAATTCATAGCCCACATAGCTCACTGCAGCAAGAAAGAGATTTTTGCCCCGCTGTAACTTTGGGTAACTTATCCACTGCATATTAGAAACGAGGTTTTCTTGCTGAGCCTCTCACAGGAATGTGAGTTCCAGTCATTACATTTCTTCCAGCAAACCCAGTGTTTCTCGAATGTGCCAGGGAGAGTCTTGCTTCTCCTCCCACCCCTTACTGATCTTCCTGAGTCATGGGCTTCACTGCAGACGGTCTGAGAAGACTTTCAGCTTCAAATCTAAATATTTGCTTGAAATATAGGCAGCGGGTGTGGGGAGGAGGTTGAATGAAAGAAAAAACTTGTACCAAGGAAAGGAAATCTGGAAAATTAAATACAGTAATGAGAGATCATTTGGAATCTTGCAGGTGCTGCTTATATACGGGTGCACAGGACAGCAGGTCTATTTTGTGAAACTGTTTAAATCGAAGTTTGTTCATCTCTAGGTGAATTTCTTTCAAGGGGAGAGAGTTCACTTAAAAATGCATAAAGGAGAGCAACTGAGAGAGCTGTGGTTTCTCAAAGGTCCTATTTCTGATATCTATCCTAAAAAGAAAGTGTTTATTCCACCCTAAGTAGGTTATTTGTATGCCAAACGTGTTGGGAATTCTGTAAGGCTGCTGAAAAGCAGGGCAAGGCAGGATGGGAGACAGTACTAGAAAGCCAAAATGTGTGTCCCTGGCGAAAGCCAGGCATTCATCAGGAACGAAGTGAAAGAAGACTGTCAGACCCAATACACCGATTCTCAAAATCAGAACCTAAAAGCACTTCGGATGGAGCCTGTTAAAATGCTCAGCAGCAGTCCCGGCTCCAGAGACTTTGACATGATAAATCTGCAGTGAGCTTTAGAATCTGCATCTTTAACGGAGACTGCGCTGTTCTGATCGTGGGATCCGAGGTCCACACCTTGAGACACGGCTCTTATCAGGGAACCAACACAGGAGGGCAGAGTTCCCCTAAATGGCCTGGGAATCAACAATTCCACTACTCAGGGAAGACAACTGAAATTAACAGTCGCTTCTGTCCAGTGTTCTACAGCCAGAACACCAAAGATTTTGTGCCCCTTTTGATGAGATAAACTACGTACCAGCAAAGAGGCAGATGGCAGCAATATTGGCAATACTCACTGCAACTTGATTTGACTCAAAACCCTGCTTGCTCATTTAGGGGGGAAATCCATCAACAATTAGGGAAGACCTTTCCCCTTTAATTCCAAATAATAGTACTATTGAAAGTTATGATTAAATGTCATCAGGGGCCCACAGATCTTCTCCCAAGGAAAGGGGATTTTGTTGCCCCTTCCTCTGATGGAAATACCATCTCACAAGGACTTGGACTGAGACTGTAAGACAAACCCTTGATGGCCACAGCCATCACCATGTAAGCCACACCAATTGTGGACCCATGAGGCTGTCCACACAGATGAGGAGTCCCACCTGCAGCAGGCATAAAAGCACTACTGGTAGCAAAAATACTGGAATACAATTTGGCATTGCTTCAGACTTCACGTAAGGGGGAGTGAAACTCTGAATGATCCGAGGCTGTGGATAAAGTTTTCTATGTGATCAAACCTTAAAGCACCAACTCTATAAGGAGGAAAGGCATCTTAAATTTTGACAGAACTATGTATTAATAATAATGTTCACCTCAAACTCTCCAGAGAACCAAACTTTACCCCTTGGGACTAGCCAAGTGTTTAAACACCAAGACGTTAGCAAGAAATATCTCAAAATGGAAGCCTAACTCTTTCCTGGACTGTCTGTATCATTTGCATCACATAATGTACTTCTCTGGAGGATAGATTCTCTATCTACAGGACAAGAATAATATCAAGACCTAGCTTATAATGTCTTTATTGAATGAGATAGCAGAGGAAGCTGTGGTTTCTCAAGGCTCCTATTTTTGATTTCTACCCTAAAGAAGAAAGTGTACTCTATCCTAAGTAAATCTTAATGGCAAATTTTGGGGGAGTTAAAAAGGGTTGTTTAAAAAAAAATAAACAGAGCAGAGAGGGTGGGAGACAGGAATAAAAGGGTTTTACCCTGCTTCAGGGAAAAAGAAAATTTAAAGTACTACTTCTCACTCCTCTACAAATCTACAATATCAGAACTTTACCTCCATCTTTATCATTATAATTCCAGAACAGACCATGGTGTATGCTTTGTATTCCATAAATCCTTTTGGAATAAGAACAAGAAAGGTTAGCAGGAGGACGAAAGAAAGAGGAGGAGGAAGAGGAGGAGAGGAAGAAGGAGGAGGAGGAGGAAGACAAGAAGGAAAGGAAAGACATATTTTGGAAGTGAAAGAACTAATTCCAAAGCCAAGAATGTGAAGAATTCAGAAACAATACATTGGCCTAGACTCTGCAATAGTAACAAATAATGTGTATAAACTTACCGAGTGGTCACAAAAGTCCTTTGCAAGTCACAAAAGTCCTTCTGAGGGGAAGGCAGAGATATGACCAGATTTCTCTGGTGACGCTGGCCTTTCAGAGTGTGCGAGCCACACTTCAGTGAGTGACATACATCACTTCCATCCAGGCCCATTGGCCCGAGGCCCTCACCTGACCTAATCAACCACAAGGGGAGAGGGAAATGGAGTGGAGCGTGTTCTCAGGGAGGAGAGAAGGCCAAACACAGGAGTGCACTGATAACATCTACTGCACCATGCCCCCTGGTGCCAAAGCCCAAAGAAAGGCGGCTGGCAAAGGGAGGCTAGAAAGACATACCCTGAACAGAATCATAAATGTAGTAAATGCTCTTGGTTTTTCAGTTTTTTTTTTTTCACATCATGAGTTTTCACTTGGTATTGTTATATTCAGATATGTAAGAGACCTCTCAGAAAGTATAATTCCTCTCTCTCTCTCTCTCTCTCAAACGCACTTGTACTAAAAGGCATGCACTGATTAGACAGGACCTCTCTTCACCCACATTAACCTAGACCCCAGGAAGAGAAAGAGAGATGCAAATGTTTCTTGATGTTTAACATTTATCTAGAGGCGTTGAGAGATATTAGGGATGGCTGGATAGCCTTGCCATGTTAACTGTCCTAAAAAGAGCCTTAATTTTCATCCCAATGGATAAATAAAGCATGGCACTTTGACTATGAACTACTAATCAACTTGGACCAGGTTGGTATATCTAGAAAAATTCAATTATGGCAGTTATTCCTTGTGGTGACCTAAACACTCAGAGTTAGCTGCACAATTAATTCTCTAAGATTTGTCAGTATTCAAATCTCACCAGAATAACCCAGATATAACCAGCTCATCAACTATCTCAAAGCTGTTACATAACTTCAGCCTGCAGGATTCTTGGACTAGAACTAGTGCTCTTTTGTTGGCCATACATTTCTAAGCAGCGTATGAGAATTTTTAATGCTTTAGGATTAATGTCCTGTGGCCTAACATCATGCAAAATGTCTTAGCTAGCTTCACCATGGCGAAAAAGCAACTTCCTAAATGCGGTGGCTTAAAATAATAAACATATAACACATTAGCAGCCATAATCATCTCCTGGGGCTTAGTTCAATCTTCCCTTTGCAGGACTGAGGAAGGTTAGGTTGTATTTTACATTAGCAGCAGCTCCTTTTTGAGATACACCATTCTCATGACAGAAAAAAGTGAGGGTACTAACAAAAACACACAATGCCTCTGAAATCTTTTCCTTAGATGTAGTGTGAGTCATGTCCACTCATGGGCCAATGACTAAAGTCAGTCACGCGGCCCAGAATAGAGAAGTATAGTCTTCTGCCACAGGATACACTAGAAGTTACATGACTGCAGATAGGAAAGGAAAATCCTCTTATGTAGAAAGGGGGGCGAATATTTCAGAACAAGACACAGTAAGTAACCAATACTGAATCTTTCTCATCTTAATATCCCTAGGGCCTAGCACAGGTGTCCAATGAATATTTATTAAATTACACTGAATATTCATTGTATTGAATGAATGTATCATTTTGGTGCAAGTCAGTCATCTGAAAGTAGTAGTTTATCATTATATCTATCACCTCTATTATCATCAAGTAGTATTTTAATCAGCTGTGTGTGACTAGTACTTATCAACGTTCTACTTGTAACAATAGATTTTATTGATCACTTTCAGTTTAACCATCTGAAAGAGAAAAATAATAGCAAATAATTTTTAAAAGACACTAGCCTACATGGTCATTTATGAGCATGTAAACTCACAATTCTCTTTTGAAAATACTGTTGATAACGCCAATCAAACCCTAAAAAAATAGAACTTATTTTTCTGAAACTTGCCTCTGAGATTTAAAATTATATTTCTTCTGTTGGAAACACTTTGAAGGGAAACACCGGAGATAATAGGTGGTGTGATGAATGACTCCCTTTCCATAGTCAACTCGGAAATTACAAGTTGTCATGAATTTGTTGGTTTTGAAGGCAGTCACTGACACAGTCACAAGGTTGAGGTACAAAATGAAGATTGCTTGCTCAGCCTGGATGCGCTCAAAATATAATAAAAGTTTGGGATACGTTTGGACAAGGGCTGGTTATGCTCCTTCTGGATAAGAGTTCAGGCAAAATGAAATTCTGAGACTACCAGCCACCTCTTAGGGATATCTGGGGATAGAGGCTTCGCTACAGTACGCTTCACTATCACAGAAATCACTCATTTTAATTTGCATCCATTTCAGGAGTTGGTCACGGGCAAATTCACACATCCAGAAACTAGCTTCTCCTCAAAGATACCAGCATGCTACACATTACATTACAAGAATCAGGACTAATGCCTTTATCCTGTAAAACAATGCAGTCCCCTCCTAATTGCAACTGGAAATGGTACCAAAGTTATCATTTGTGCTCAGTGAGTTTGCGAATTAATTCATTATGCTGTTAAAATCCCAGCGTCTCTTATCACCTGCTGCTCTGAAGACTCTGGTTGCTTTAACAGCACTGCCCCAGTCAGCTGCCAGCCAACTCCAGGAGCTGGAGGCAGCTAAGAAGTGAATCCTTGAACTGAGAAATTCCACCGAGGGGAGGAGAGGCAGCTTTGACTTGCAAACAGGGCTCAGGAACCCAGCAGAGCTATCTGGAGAACCACCTGCATCATCGATCCATAAAACCATCATGAAAGTCAATGTCTCCTCCAGCACAGATCAGAGCCAGGCTTAGATAAAATGCTGTTGGTAATGATAACCCTGTTCTCTGACCGTGGACAAGACTAAGGGATCAGTTATGCCTTACTTTGAAGAAATCTCCTGCAAACACTCACCTGAAAATAGTAGTCGGAGAAGCCAAGCAAGCCCCTTGTTTCAAAATCTCTTTCTAAATATATGTGACTTATACATTTAAAGTTTGATGTTACCTTTGAGGAAAAAAGCCAGTATTGCTGATTAAAAGAATATTTATTCTCTGCACCACCATAAGCCTCATCCATTTGCTTGACTGCCAAGCTATAATTAATTTGCTAGTGTGCACCGCCTGTCCTGAGATTTCCATGGAGTCACACTAGTCTTTCTCATTAAAATGAATCCTGAAGGCACTTTGTTATTGTTTAGGCTCAGAGAAATATTGACAGTGGTTTTCTTTTTCCCTTCATTAACATCATTGTTTTATAAACGCTAAATGCAAAAGAATTTTTGCACAAGTTTGAAGTATTATCAATAATTCATTCAAAATCACAAAGGAGCAAAATAGCTGGGTGCCTGAAAACATAGCAGTGTTAGGGAAATCACATCTGCTTTTAAATCATCATATGACCGAGTAAAAGCTTCACGGAAGGAGCAGTAACATCCACAAGTCCACACATTTCTCTTTGTGCTCAATTCAGCTGTGCCTTTTAACTCAGCTTTAGGGGTTGTTTCACCAGCATTCCAGATGACAGCGCCAGGGTGTGTAAGCGCTCTCTCGCCTCCATCTTTGTTTATTAAGATGCCTCTTGAAAGAGCAGGGCACCTGTGTAGCGTTCTAACTTTGCCTGAGGTCATGGATAATTATCTCTTAATACTGAGGTTGAGTTTGCCGTGTTTTTATACTGTGCCCACTGGGAAAGGGATTATCCCCACTCTGATATTCAATGCATAGCTGAATCTATTGCTGCCACAAAATAAATGTTAAATTATAAGAATCATATCAATCCTGCCATGGAGACTATCTATTTAAGAAAATAAGAATAAAACTGAAACCTATTACACATTTGCCAAAGACATTCTCTACAGAACTCAGATATAAAAATTCAGACTTTTCATTTTATTCTTAGTGTCAGATGAAAAGGCCATGCTATTTAATTATTCCAACCATAAGTTAAAGAAAACAGCCATTAGCTCTTTTGTTAAAACATTCTTCTAGTGTCTTCATTGATTTCAAAGTTAATAATGCCAGTGGTTTTCTATGTCAAGGCATTGAGTTTTAAAACTACTGAACCTTGTTCCTAAAGTCTACTGTGATGCTAAAATGTTAGAGAGTACATGAAACAAAAATTTATTTTCTTGAAGTTATTAGAAATCTCAGAGATAATGCTGTCTTAGAAACTAGAAAAGGGAAAATACAAATGCTGGTTAAGGAACCCTGCTTATAAACTTAAACCTTAAAAGTTATCTCTCGGCACACTGACAAACCCATTTAAACCTCCTCTGGGAATTCCATAAATGAACTGCCTGCTATGTCTACTCATTATTCAAAAGCAATGAAATCTCACTTAACCTGAAATAAATCTTTACTATCACTTTAACTTCTTATCCACAAAAAACATAAAACTGTGCAAAATTCGTAATTTAATTAAAAACCAATCATATTATTATTATTTACCTTCTTGCCTTTGACAAAATCTCTTTCAGGTTTTTCTTTTTCACTTCTTAGAGCGATCAAAACTCTCTGGCTGATTTCATTTAACTTGATTGAGAAACAAACTTTGAGAACTTTTAGAAATTGACTGGTAAAGAAAATTAAAGTCAGGTTGACTTTTCACAACTCAAGGCAGGAATGAAAACTCATTCTCTCACCTGGTCACTCAGTCCTCAGTTGTCAGCAATGGCAGCATCAGTTTAAGAAAAGCAAGGTTGCTTAGGCTGGGCTTCAACTTGTGATTTTCCAGCTCCCAAAGTGCTGTGATGATGGGCATGCGCCACCACACCCTGTCGCAAAATAAAAATTAAAAAAAAAAGGCTGGGACTCTAAGTTAGAATTCAATCCCCAGTATCATGGAGAAAGAACAAGAGAGAGAGAGAGAGAAATTTCATCTACTTCATCATGTATAAAAACTCAAAGTTTTACAAAGTGAGAATCATGAATAGATTAAAACTATATTAACTCAAGAATAACAGAAATAAATGGTGATCAATCGTCCGTGGTCTACAAAGTAAACTAAGCCAAATACACATTGTTTTTGATAAGGTATTAGTCTGGGATAGAAAGATGTATATTGATCATATTCTCTCACAGCATCTCGAAAATAATAGCTATAATTCACTGAATAACGACTGTAATTCAGATACTATTCTAGAGATTATGTATACCTAAGAGTTATATTCATAACACATGTATACTTGTGGATATACATGTAAAATCTTCAATCTTTACAATAATCTTTTGAGATTTGTACTACTAGTCCCATGTTTTAGTGAGGAAATCCAAAGTTCAAAACTATTTTGGTTAGCCAGGGAGAGTGTCACACAACTGCAATCTGAGCAATTTAGCAAGACCCTGTCTCACCACCAAAACCAAAAATCAACAAACATAAAACATAAAAAGGGCCTGGGGTGCATCTCAGTGCGAGGGCTCTAGGTTCAGTCTGGAAAAACGAATTGTCCACAGCCAAAGAGGCAAGGCCTGGATCTGAAGCCAGCTGTGTCTGACTCAAAACCTGTGCCCTTTACTATTACCAGGTAGTAAGATAGACAGAAATCTTAATAGTTGGTTGAAAAGCCACATCCATAGAATTTGAATAGATATTATTAGTCTGTTGCCTCAGAGAAAGAGCTCTTCTACAAATTTTCTCATTTAGTTTTACTTGGTTTAGCTTTCTAAAATCACCAACTTTAAAATTTACTTTCCAAACCAGCATAGTAGCACACGACTATAATCCCAGCACTTAGGACACTGAGGCAGGAAGATTACTGCAAGTTCGAGGTCAGCCTGGGCTACATAGCAAGTTCAAGGCCAATCTGAACTACACAAAGAGACCCCGTCTCAAAAAAAAAAAAAAAACAAAGAAAAGAAAAAGAAAATTTACTTTTCAAGTTTACTTAAGAGCAAATCTAAGAATAGACAGCTAATATATTGGACTCCTTACTAAATCTGTTTTCAGAAAGTGCAGCACATGGGAGTAGTGGACCCAAATTAGACTGCTTTGATATAGACAAGCATTAAGGAGATAATTTATCTTTATTCTGGTCATAGTACCAAAAAATAAAAATCCCACAGGCATTAGATATCATGATAAAGCTGTTCTCAAATCAATAAGCAGATGCATTGTCCAGGTGGAGGAAGGAGCTAGAGCGTTGTGCTTTGTAACTGTCAGGTGATGTCTACAGTAAGAAAGGTCTGCAGAAAGTAACACAGCCTATTAAAGTCTTTAACTAGTTGGGGACGGTATCAAGTCCAGCTGGGGACCATTCTGAAATTACAGAGGCACGAGCTCCTTCCTTCCGAGAGCGCCCATCCACCCGCAGGTAGCCTCATACCTACCTTGATATGGTAGATCTGTTCAGCAGCTTTAGCTGATGTATTTTGAAAATGGCTTCCTGAGTGACGCTAGTACATTTCTACATGCATCGTGTCTCTATGCAGTGTTCTTACCTGACTTCCGGGAAGATTGCAGAGCAGTGAATAGCAGAGAAACAGACTCTCCGAGATTTGTTGTCCAGACACTGGAATATAGCAACATGAGGAAGGAAGAAGGAGGGAAGTGGGTTCCCAGGACCCAGCAAGGATCTGACGCGAGAATTAAAGCCCACAGGGGGAGCTAAGAAAGAGAGAATTAAAGCCCACAGGGAGAGCTAAGAAAGAGAGAATTAAAGCCCACAGCGAGAGCTAAGAAAGAGAGTCCTCCGTCCAAAAGAAGGAGGTAGCAGACAGCGCTTTCTCCCAGAGCCCCGGCTCGCGGCGTGGGAGAGGCAGCTCGAGCCTGCAAACACACGGTGACTGCTGGCGACCCCAGAGGCCTCCATGGAAAGATACACAAGTGGAACTGAGCGGTGGACACAGCGGACTGCTCTCTGGCCGGGGCGAGGGGAGCCCAGTTCAAGCTCAAATCAGCAGGAGATCAAGGAACCCAGTCCAGGCCGGCGGGAGACACATAGTGTGTCTCTAGCTAAACAAATCGGGTTCCATCCTCACAGCCAGAGACCAGGCTGAACTGAAGTGGAATTGGTGGTAAAGTCTTGCTACTGAATGCAGCTGAGATTACCCCCCACCTCACCTTAAATCTATTGTGGAGATTAATCAGCACAGACCTGGGCCTGCCTACCAGTGAGAGCAGAGACACACCTGGAGGCAGACATTTTTTTTTTGTTTCTGTTGTTGCTACTGTGGTTTTTTTCTATTTCTTTTTTCGTGTTTATTTCTTCCTTTTCTCTTTCCCTCCTGTCTTCTGTACTAGTTTCCCAAAGTCTGTATAATCCTCCCCGGTCCTCCAGCCTTGCTTCTCATTTCTTCCTCTTCTTCTAATCCTCTATTTTTTCCTCCTAATCTTTTTTGGGTTTTCTCCCCTGAGGGTAAAGTCGCCATATTGAGGGCATACTTACTGTCTACAAGTTTCTGGTTTATTTTAGATAGTGTTATACAACCACAAATCTAGTTCATATGGTTAAAGGTGGCAAATTAATAGTTACCACATTTTCTGGGCTGTGTTTGATGCCATTATTACTGATTGTACTACAGTAGCCAAAGTTACAGAATTGTTCTAATCAGTTGTTCTTCCTTGTATGCCAAGACTAAGATTGCCTGAGGGTCATAAACAACACTATAGGCCAGTGCCAAAGAACCAAGGACTAGCCAAATGACAGCAACTTCTCGGCCCCAGCAAATTGAAAAGGCAGGATCTTGCAACAGACTCAAAACCCCAAAACCAGCTGCACCTGGAAGCCATCTCCGAGGAAAGAGTCATTTCCAAAGAGTTCTCCATACTAGCGATAAAGCTACCTGCCATAAGCAATACACAAGCATCAACCCAGGAATTAAACTAAAAAAAAAGAAGGAAAGAAAATGAGAAGAGAACCCAGAGGGCAATGAGGTGGAACAATCCGAAAGCCACCCACCCGGACTCTTGGAAGTGGTAACAGTGGAAGTAACAAAGAGGATGAATGAAGCTCTAGAAAAAAATCAAAACGGAAATACTTTGTCACATAACTACAGAGATGGTGACCAGAATGAAAGACATGATTAGTGACTCAAGAGCAGATACAGATTAAAAAATAGAGACGCTTAGGAAAATGATAGAAACCATGAACGCCCAACATAGGAAAGAAATGGAATCCATGAAAGAGATCAAACAGGTATCTGAGACATTGTACTTATCCAACTTTTTCCAATATTCTAAATAAAAGCCATTTCTCTGCACACACCAAGGCTACAAAACAGCCGTAGTAAACATTATACAGTGGGAGAAGGATCTCAATATATCTTTTGCATATAGTAGCCAAAATTGAGCATTATATAAGTTTAAATATCCTGGCATCAGATCAAAAAGTGAGAAACCCGAATTTAAACATGGTAATAAAAGAGTTAAAAGCTAAGCTTTTAGAGCCAGACAGGTCTTGTTTAAATTTCTGCTTTATTCTTCACCTGGCTTTTGAATTTTATAAGCTCAGTGACCTTCATAATCAAGCCTCTCTAAGCCTCAGTACTCTTTTCTGTGAAATGGGGCAGTCAGTGTTCTTCGACTTGAATCTCAGCTCTTGCCCTTCTGGCTGTGCAACTCTAGGTAGGTGTTTAACCTCCCCATGTATTAATTTTTTCATTTGCAGAATGGTATCACAATACTAGGTCTTTCATAGACTGCAGAGAAGTTAATGAGTTCATATATGAAAAATGTTTAAATATGTGGCTTGCTATTGACTTCAATAAATCTTAGCTATTATTTGCTGTCTTTTCACAGTGGAGATTATATATGCTGCCCTCTCTACAGGAATCTTATAAGAATCTTATCCTGTAGTGAATGAAAGATCACTCTACTAACTGAAATTCCAACTAAATATTAGCTATTTTCATTTTTATCAGCCAATAGTCCACAAAGCATTTGTGTAAACATAAACTTAGAATTTAATGACATTTCTAGTTAATGTGTAGTTAAATCATTTACCAGTCATGTTCGGGAACTCGCAGTTAGTCTCAGAATGTCTTGCTAAAAATTTGCACGTGGTTACAAATATGTGACTCCACATTCGCAGGAGGATTCAGAAAGAAATCAAAACTGAATTTCAAAGCATTTTTAATGAACTTCATTTGCAGAGTTCCAGTGAAGAAGACAAACAATTGGCTTTGTTTTTGTGTTTATTTTCCAGGTCAGACCTGGAATTATTTTTAATTGGCAGTACTTGGTGGAAGAAAGAAATCATTGGTTCACTGACAGTAACACCTCGGAATGAAATCCTTGAACCATCAGGGATTATTCAACAGCCATCACTGGCAGAAGCATATTCTTAAAAACATGGCTTCGACTTGCACTTTCAACGTCATGCTTGCTATGTTTTAATTTCCAATTCATCCAAGATGAATTTCTTTATATTTACTCCTTAATAAACATTTTCCGTTCATGTTTGAATTCCCTTTAACATTTCAACAACAAATTGACTATATTAGTTTTTTATTCTGCTTTCACTTCTGTGTCACATACACAGCTTGCAGAAATTCTACTGATGCAATAGAAATGCGGGGAGGCTAATATCAGGTTAGCATGTGTATAAAAAGGCTTTTCTAAATGTAGCAGAAGAAATCTTGTGCCAAAAGTATTTCAAGAAGACTCTTCCCCATATTTTAGCCATAGCACCCGACCAATGAGAAGTCATGCTGCCGCAAAATGTATTGGATTTACTGAACTGTGTCTTCAAAGAAAAGGAAAGGAACGTTTTATGAAGGAAAGGAACTAGCTTTGCTTTTTTTCTGATTGGAAGATTATCTGGTTTGAAGTGAAGTGTTATCTCAAAATAAATGAGGAGCAGCAATAGAAGCTCAGTGAAAACCCAAGAGACGGTGCTTCCTGTGAACGGAAAGTGGAGGCAGCATTACACAACGCGTAAACGTTGGGCAAGACCATCAGACGAGGGGCTCCTCAGTGCTGTGAAGCGTGGCAAATCTTCAGGCTACTAGACAGCTATCAAAGTTTCCAAAAGGAAATTTGTTCTCATGTGCCCTGGGGTATTGATGAGATATTTAATTTCACCAGGACCGAAAAATAAAGAAGTGAAATAAAAAAATATTATTGTTGTTTTTCAGTTGTACAAGTGCAGTTATATTTCTCACGATCACCTCTAAATAGATTTTAAGAAATAATCAACTAGTCATTGGAAAGAAAGCAGGTGTATGAAGTCCAGTCCTAAAAAGACTTCCCTGAGTGAACAACTTAAAGCTATGAGCAATTATGAAACAAAAAGCTGCAAGAACCTTTTTTTCAACTACACAATTTAGGTATTTAAGATGTTTGGTCTACCATTAAAATTATTTCACAAATTAATCACACACACATGAGTACATATCAATTTGTTTCTCTGATATAAGAAACCACAAGTGTAAATAAGCACAAAAAGGTATAATAGATACTATGTAAAAGAAAGATAATGTTCATTAGGGAGGAGAATTAGAAAGGGAGGAGAGGGGAAAACAAAGGGAAAAAGAAAAGAAAGGGAAAAGGGGAAAAATGTAAATAAAGCTGTTGTAAATAAGGAGGGGAGGGGGAGTGGAAGGGAGGGCTGAGGAAGGGGGGAACCAAGGTATATCATGTACAGGTATAAATTAACTAAAATGAATGTGATCATTATGTATACAATGTACCAATACATGTTCTTGGTAAATAAAATTTTTTAAAAAATTATTTCACAGTTACTCTGGTTTAATCTAGCCACAAGAAAATGGAAGTTCAGGCTATTGTAGATTGAAACTAGATCGTGCCATTTAGATTTGCCAACCCTTACCAAAAGAAGAGTCTTATTCTTGAAAAGGAAGAAAAAACATTCACAGCTGCTCCAAATCTATATATCCTACTTCTTCCTAATAGCCACTCTAAGAGCCTGCCTTTTAAAGGGCTGAGGTTTTCCCCAGGAGTTAGGTCATGTGGCTTTAGAACAAAATAAAAAGTCTTTGAAATTGTTTTTTTCTTTTATAAAGGTAAAATTTCTATTGAAAAAAAGAATCTTATAGCTCCATCCCCCACCTCAAAAAGGGAGAAGTATCTTGAATGCAGGAAATACTTCAAAACTGAAAAGAAAATAACTTTGAAATTTTCCCCCAATAACTTTATGAAGAAAGAAGGAAAGCTAGAACTGTCATATACAAAAGAATAATCTTTCTGCTCAAGGTAAAAATAATCTGTGATTGGGCTCAATTTAAACTTGGACTTGCAACAACATTTTTGCTCCAGGAAATAATATGTTAAAGAATGGAAAGGAAGCCAATTTAAGACATCAGCATTTAATTCTCATTACCAAAATTATAATCATAAGAGGGAGTACTTCTAAAATTAGAGACCAAAATAACTATTGAACTGCACTCATTCTCAAAGGCAGTCCTAAGCATTTAATTAAGCTATTTCTGCAAGGAAAAAGCTGGTAAATCAATATAATCTAATAAGCTTTTGGCCAGGGCATAGGAAGAATGATCACAATTGCTTGCCATGTGTTTACTCTTCAGGCCTTTTATTGGGCAAGTTCCACTAAAGAACAATACAATCAAAGGGAAAGGAGCAAAAAGAAGTTTTTAATGGAAGAATTCTGGCTTCAGGACACTAAGTTATATACTGAAGATATATAAACCTTCTTTGGAAATTCTCGCTATTTATTTTGAGCTTCAAAAGTTTGATAAATGACTGCTTTTTACTCCAGCCTATTAAACAGAAAGAACAGAATGACCTGAACATTCATGGCTTTAAAGTACAGCATGTGAATCTGCGAAAGTTAGCAGGTTTTCTGATTTGATTCACTATAGTACAAAGACAATTTGGCTTACATTGCCAGAAGAGGAAAATATCCTAAAATAAGTCGCTTTGCCTCTCCAGGTCTCATTTTTATTTCTTTTTTAAACCAAAAAGCTGGGTTAAACATTTCCTAACCTTCATTGTTTATGGGAATTTGGTATGTATGTATATATATATATATATCTCAAATATATATGTATATGAATTTGATACATATAAAGAAAAATTATTCTGCCACTTGTTAAAAAAATACTCAAGACTATTACAGTAGGTGCCAAGACTAACAAAATTCGGAACACAACTCTCAGTATTGGGCTAAACTCCACTCAGATTATAGCAAAGACAACTGAGAATTTATAGCCATTGAGCAGAATGAAAAATCAGTAGGTGGAAAATTACTAAGAGGCGATATCAAATAGGAGAATTCTTGCTTAATCAACTTGATAGTCTTCCTGCTGAAGGCAAACCAGCATAGTCAGATATCAAGGCTGGGGGTGAGAATTTGATCAGACATCCAAAGTGGGAAATCCACCCTCAACTGACTTAGCAGGAATCTTGCTGCAGCTGGGTTATGGAAACTTGGCAGGTACGGAGCCCAAAATTGAGGAGGCCACATAGAGAAGAAGTCTCTGGGGACCCTAATGTCTGGTCGGGGAAAATCTTTGTAAGTTTTTCCTCTTATTCGAGGGAGGAGGGGACATTCTTTTTTCTTCTGAACAATTCATTTCTCATTCTTCATTCCTTAAGGACAGCTGGACCATCTGATGAAATGTGAAGACAGAGGATATTTGCTGCACAATGCAAACCACTGAGCACTTAATGAGGGGAAATTTTATATAAACATAAGGAAAAACCAAGTTTAGTGTTTGGAACAGGACTACAGACTGAGTTTCTGAGTCTAGCCAGCCCGTTAAGAAGATAGCCAGCTGTTTGACTGGAACTATCTTTAGGTGGCAAAATATGGACAGGTGCCGTTTGGACAGATTTCCTCATCTGAAGTTTAAATATGTTTGGTAATGGCACAGAGCAGTGTGCCAGTCATAATCATATCCTGGAGTGGGACATAGATAAGGCTTTCTAGATTGTCCCATAAGATCCTGGCAATCAGTTCTCAGCTCTGTGGCAGGCCTTGCCATGTGTCTAGACAGTCTCTTCTCCTTGAAGACAGCACTCTGGCCTGTAGCTGATTACAAACACTTTCAGGAACACATCAGAGTGAAGCAATAACTGTCAGTGGTCATAAAAAACAAACTGGCCATGATAAAAATCTAATGAATGTTTATTTGACAAGGAAATTGGGTTCTTTCTGGATCATATAACATTGAAAAATAATAATTGGAATTACAACTAATAACATTATAACAGATTGGTTTCTAGGAACTATGTAATTCCTAAAATATTTGTATTAATGATATTTACCCATAAAAATGTAACTTAGGGATGAGCAAATATCTCCTCTTCTTTGACAATGCTTCCTATATAACTGAATAAATCAAATAAACATAATAATTAGTTTTTAAAGGTTTGTCTTTATAGAGTAAAAGAAGAAATCCTTGGAGAATTTCCAGGGACCTGGTAGAAGAAATCTCAAAATCATTTTGAAATTAAGAATTTACTTAGTTCAATGAAGCAGCCAAATATCCCCACTAAAAGAAAGATAACCTCTTTAAAGAATGGTGCTGGAGAAATTGGCTTGCCACATGCCAAAAACTGAAACTAGGTACATGTCTCTCACTATGTACTAAACTAAAATAAAAGTGGATCAAAGATCTAAACATTAAAACAGAAACATTTAATCTACTGGAGAATAGAATAGGAAGAACTCTCAAAGACGTAGGTGTAGGAAAAAAAAATTATGAACAGAACCCAGACTGCACAGGAAATAATACAAAGAATCAGTGCTTGGAACCACATGCTATTAAAAAGGCTTTTGCACAGCAAAAGAAATTACCAATAGAGCAGGGTGAAAACCCACAGACTGGGGAAAAACTTTGCCAGCTGCCCCTCGAACAAAAGTCTAACATCTAGAATACATAAAGAATTCAAAAAAATCAAATCCCTCAAAGTTAAAGACCCAGTCCAAAAATGGGCATGTGAAATGAATAAACATTACTCAGAAGAAGAAATAAAAATGGCAAATAAATATATGAAAAAGTGTTCAACATCACTGGTCTTTCAAGAGATGCATCACTCCAGAAAAGAACAGTTACTATCAAGAAATCAACCAATAACAAATGCTGGTGGAGCTGCAGGGAAAAAGGAAGCCTCCTCCTCTGTTGATGGGAAAGTAGACTAGTCCAACCACTGTGGAAATCAGTGTGGAGATTCCTCTAAAAACTACAACTAGAGGGTCCATTTGACCCAGCTATTCCTCTGCTTGATATCTTCCCAGAGGAATTAAAAACATCATACCACAGCAATATATGCACAACCATGTTCATAGCAACACAATTTGTAGTAGCTAAGTCTTGGAAACAACCCAAATGCCCAACGAATAATGAATGGATAAAGAAGATGTGGTTTTGCTACACAATGGAAATACTACTCTACCATAAAAAAGGATAAACTAAAGACATTTGTAGGTAAATAGATGCACCTTGAGAACATACCCTTAAGTGAAACAAATCAGACACTCAGGAGGATACACTGAATTGTTTCTCTGATATGAGAAACCATAACTGTAAATAAGGACAAAGAGGTATAATAAATAGTATGTAAAAGAAAGATAATATTCAAAAGACAGGAGAACTAGAAAAGGAGAAAGGGGAAAATAAGGAATGGAAAAAGAAAGGAGAAAAAAGGAAAAAATTGAAAAATGTAAATAATCCTGCTGCAAATAGGGAAGGGTGGGGAAACGGAAGGGAGGGGAGGGGAAGGAGGGGAACCAAGATATATCATGTAGAGGTACAAAATAACCATGATGAATGTGATCATTATGTATAAAATGTACAAATACATGCTTTTGGTTAAAAAAATTTAAAAATAAAAATTTAAAAATTAAAAGAATTAGGATTTAATTTAAGAAAGCAATATGGAAAAATGTCAAAAATTTGAATATTTGACTAAATGAGATCTTAGGTCACTCTAAAACAATGTTTAGCTACCTATTTAACAAAGGCAACAATAAAAATTTTCAAAAATACCTTCAGGCTGTAACGTGGCCGTAAAAAAAATTTAGTTCTTTTGAAAATGAGAAAACTTGGTTCTCCTATTGTTAAACATGATAAAAATTAATAAAGATGAAATTATTCTGATAAGACACAAAATATTTGCATCTTCCTTATATATATTAATCAAAAGGAAAGAAAACTTTTACAACATTTTATTATAGCATACAAATAATCCCAGAAGACTTCATCTGAAAAAAAAAAAAACTTCTAAATTAATCTATACAATCTTAGTCAAATTTGACCACACAGGTAAGATTTCTTTTTTCAGATTCCTTTTCTGCAACATTTTACAACTTTTTATATTGACTCAATTTTGGTCCTCTGTTTTCCTTTCTCAAGTCACTTTACATTAGAAGAAAGTTACTTTTTCCTTTAACAAAAACATACCTGCATACCTTATGTATTTTGCATGCTTTTGTTTCTTTCCTTATTTTTAGTAGTTTAACTTACATGTATTGATTATAGTTATTAGACATTAGCAAATTTTTTAACAGAGCAATTTAGGAAGTAGACAATTGTGAATTGTATGTCACATTCCAGGCTTCTTTAACAGACTAGAAAATTTATATACCAGCCCGTCATTCTTATAGATACATGCTTCTTCATAATATAATTCTTCCAATTGGCTAACAGAACATGTTTATTAACAGACTCAAATATATTTAGCCTCTATACAATGTAAAAATAAGTTGGAGCATATAAATTAAATTTATGCCTAATAATCAATATTTTAGTTCATCTTACTAAGAAATTAAGGAATATGTACTACTTAATTTAGCATTGGTCAATGGCTGCAAGTTCCTAAAAAGATTTTGGAAAATATTTTGGGGAAGATATGATAAAATATAATTATTGTTGGAAAATCTTGTGTAAACTTTTATTCCACTTATGAACTTAATACACATATTCTTAACAGTTATGCTTGGGGTGGTCACAGAAATTTCACCAGGTACTAAAAAGAACTGACCGTTATTTCAAGTTATTTTCTTGCTAGCTATTTTAAAGCACATTCATGTTAAGCAAGAATTTCAAAAACACAAAATAAAAATAGTTAATATGCAGGCTCATGTTTGCAACTATGTTTTATATATATCATCATTCATTTTCATTTTTTGTTGTATCATTATCTTATACTTATTAGAAAAATCTTAAACATCTAGTAAATACAATAGTAACGTATTTGGCTAATACAACAAAGCTGAGTAAAAATCTCTTTTCATATTATATTTAATACTGGTAACTCAAAGACATACTTTTTTTTAAGCTAACAATATTAAGGTAGTTTTATTCAAACCACATGAACTTTAAGAACATTTGAATTAGAAGCAAAATAACTAATGTTGGAAACTAACATTTGAGTTAGTCTCTGTATTTTCGAAGTTGTAGGAATATTTAATTCATGTAAGCATTTATTTATCTCTAAGTCAATTTGAATAGGGTTTGTAAAAGAGATTTGATCAATTAATTTGGTAATAATATCACGAGGTAGAAAAATCTTGCCTCTGTGTGTGTGTGACAGGTGCAAATGGAGACCTGGAACTTCTGTTCTAAAACATTAGCTATGACTCAGGTAAACACAAAATTTTCTAGTTTATATAAAGTAATTGGCTCTCATCTTTGCTCCACTTTGTAGTCTATATCTGAATTATTTTGGCAGGTAGAAAAAAATTAAGATTGCTTGCTCACTATGACAGCTAAAGCTTTATACTTCTTTTTTGTACAACAGACTTCTAAGACTTTTATTTATCTTTGCATGTATTATTGTGGAGGCCATGGACTAAATTTTGGAGGGAAGACCTTTGAAAAATAGGAGTAGTTGGCTATTTGCAAAGTCTTCCTGAGGGTATAAAATATCTAGGCTGCTGCAAATTCGCCTCATTTGTCTCTTTTCAGCTCCAAATTCTTGCTTTTGGGGGCCCTTGTGTCCCTTTAGTCTCTTTCAAAGGACCTACAGTTTAAGTGACTACAGGAAGTTAAGAGATTGGAAAAAGAAGTGAGAAGTTTGCAGGAGTTTACAGAAGGACAAAGGACACAGGGGTGCGTAGGGGTCATATCAAAGGATACAAAGCTGCTAAAAGGAAGAAAAAATGCAGAAAAGGAGGAACAGAACAGGCCTTATGAGCCAGTGTGAGTAGATCATGTTTCTCAAAGAAAGGAGTGAAGTTTCAAATTATCCTTAGTAAGAACATGCTAACAAGAAAGGAAGAAGACAGAATGGTGGAGCATACAGTCAGCAAATGTTGAGAAGGCAGGAGAGTTTTAGTGGGGTGAGAAGTTCCCATGGGGGAGGCAACAACAGAGAAACTCACGGTGTCAGAAAAAATTCCAGCCATGGCGTGAAGGAGTGAATCCACACTCGAAACAAGGGACTAGGAAGAACTTCAGCCCAAAGGCTACCTTTCAAACAGGACCCTTCAGAGTCTAAGACCTCTCGAAATCTTAGAAATCAAAATCTCTCCATATTGTTTTTCAATAGATTTTCATCAGCTCATTTTGGAAGACAACAAAACTAGTGGAGATTTACAGCCAATAAGCAGAATGAGAAGGTCAGAAGATGGACAATTACTAAGAAGAGACACTACATAGTTCTTGCTGAAGGTACCCTTGGTGATCAGACAGCAACCGTGTGAGCTGAGTAATTTGATCAGACATTGAGGGTAATGAATTAAGCAGAATTCTTGCTACAATTTAACTATGCAGACCAAGGACCGAGCCCACTAGAGAAGAGCTTGAAGGAGCCTGGCTAACATCTGATCAGGGAGAGAACCCTTGTGAATCTGTGGGCCAGAGTGCTACAGCAGACAGATCAGGATTCTCTGAAGTAATAGCGGCATCTCCGTGTTAGAAACACACAAGGCTGGTTCCAAAGCAGAGACTGTATAGAAGGGAAATATTTTTCCAGGCCCCTGAAGAGTAGACAAATATCTGGGCTCATTCAAAAGTCAAATTCAAAGATGCAAAAATGAATACATTAATGTCTGAGCTCACAGTTCAAATAGATAACAGCACAACAGAGTCAAAGCATAGAAAAGTATTCCTGTCAGTTTGTGGGTTCAAAAACAGGTCTGAGGGGGTATTAAACGATAAATTTTGGTACACGAAACTTGTAGAGTTTGAGTAGATACAGAAAGAGTTTGAATAGAATTCATGAAACAGACAGCTCCAAGCGGGAAGTGGTTCAGAGCCTCAGCCCAAGAGGTGCAAGGGGAAGGCTGGATAATTGCAGATATGAGGGAAAAAAATTATATATATGTGTGTGTGTGTGTGTGTGTGTGTGTGTGTGTGTGTAATTTGTTTGGTTAAATATATATATATGTTTGGTTAAGGTGGAGTAGTTGCCTTACTTGCATCATACCAGTAGAAAGTCCCATATGAGGATCACACTGAGTTGGATTTCAGTTTGCTTACACAGGAACCCTGGGCATCAGGACCACCTCAGTCTAATACATTCCCAATTAATTATTTTAACAGTAGAAAGGAATAAACTTTTGCTGTCTTTTCCATGCTCTGTAAAAACAAATGACTCTGGGCAGAACTACAGATAGAGAAGGTTAAACTGCCTGTACTCTGTCCCCTGCTCGTCTTTTCTCAGCTGAATTCTCCTACTTCTAATATCCTCTCCCCTACCAAGTCTGCCTCTAGGGGCCATTATCACAGGGAAATCCTTTTTCCTGGTTGTACTTCTCACACTGCTTCATTGGGGTTACTGCCATACGATGACAAATGGAGAACAAAGTCTTACTGAGTGGCAAATGCTGCATCTGGAGCCAGGCTCATCTTAAATGACTCAATCTCCAACTTCCTGTCACACCTGATTTGAAATACAAATTCGAGCCTTCCCAGTCTGAAATTGTACTTGTCATGGACCTTCAGGGACTATCTCGTCCAATTTCTCAAACTCCATTGAGCATAATAATTACTGAGCTGCTTTTTTATTAGTACATGTCTGCAGTACATAATGATTACATATATGGTGGAGAGTTGGTACCTGTACAAAATACATTTTAATTCCTTTTTTCCCAACCTCCACCCATTCCCTCCCTCCCTTCTCCTTGCAACTCTTAGTCCCCTTCTCATCTGTGAAAGTTCAATCTTCATGATTTTTCTTCAGCTCTTTTTTTCTATCCCCATTCCCTTCTCTCCCTCCATTTCTTGCCTCCCTTCAATCCTCTTTTTAAAATGCATATTTATAGGCCTCACTCTCAGAAATTCTAATTAGGTCAGTCTTGGCTGGGACTCAGGAATATGCTTTTGTAAGGTTTTCAGGGATATGCATTTTTTAAGGACGATTCTGGGAGATTTGACTGTGTTCTTTGAGGAAACTCCAACTAGTTAAAATCACAAGTGTGAAAAACTCCTGAATTCTAATAATCTAGGTCAAATTTTAAAAATATTAGACCTATTATAAGGCAGCACAAAACTGAAGAGTGAAAAATGACATGAGAATAAATGACACTGGATTATTTTTAAACCATGAGAATGTAGGAACACAATTAACTTATAAATCTCTTTTGTAAAATTTAAGTTTTGAGAGTTTTCCTTAAACTAAAACTTCTTGCCGTAATTGGAGAGAATGAACAGTGTTATAAAGTCAAACATTAAAACCTCTACTAAGCACCTCTATAGAAGGTCCCTCATATACCACAGCCACATGTATTTTTCAACTCCCCAAATTAAGACAATCTATAAAGAAATGTTCATTTATTAGCAACTTGTGTTTGACAGTTTATTTCATGTCAGCCTCCAGCTTTCCTTTGCAAGCTTATTTGCATAATGTGTTATTATGTCTAAATGGAAAACTAAATGCCTCCATGTGGTCTTTAAATGACAAGTGCTTGTCAGCTTCATGCAATATTCAGAAGTAATAGATCCAAATCACAACAGCACTCACTGAGATGTTAAAAAAAACTTGTTGTGTATCCTTCCTTGACAAATTTACACTTTGGTACAGAATTGTCAATTAGACGTTCCATGTGTTAAACAGTTTAGTTCAACTGTGAAGGAATTTACTGTAGCTTTATTCTACTGTGTTCTAAGTAATTACAATTCACATTACAAGTTTTTTTTATTATTATTATTTTAGAGCAGCTCAGGGAATAATCTCCAAATGACCTTGGCAAGAGATCTCCAAGAACTGTGTTTATTGTTTTGAAATATGTGGAAGTTTATGATACTATTTTTAAGAACTCTGGAAAACCTGTCATGGAAATCCAAAATTAATTTGTTCTTACATTTGATGTTTTAGGATCAGCAAAATGGTGGTAGTTTTGGCATTTAACAAGAAATATGCTATTTTAAAGGCATTTTCATTGCATCAATTTTTCCCCATATTTATTTAGAATAGTTCTCATTTTAACATACTGATTCAACAGTAACATTAATCTAACATTAGCACCAACAACTGAAATTCCTTCCACATATCCCCCTGGAAAGAAGTCATTTTGTCTCAAGGGGCTTTTCAATTCAAAGACAACAAATAAGAAGACTGTAGATACGAAATACCCATTCAAGCAGCATCCCCAGCCCCGTGCTGCCTCCCTTCCCGCTCATACACACGCCGCTACAGAGACAGCTCAGGCCTGAAGCTGTGGCTGGCCCTCAGTAGAACGGGTCCTGGAAGCTTTCTGTTAGGAGCATGGAAAGATAATGGAGGTTTGAAACTCCTGGTATAGAGGTGCTGGGTGGCTTCCAACAAGACAGAGCAGCACTGACTCCCGTGGGGAGATGAGATGGACGTGGACACTAAGGAAAGGGAAGAGACGGAGGCCTGATTTAATCTGTGTGCATCTCTCAGACCCCCTCCATAAACTAATGACCAGCAACGGAACGAGAGAAGTGACAATGTGACGTATTTTTCCAGTGGATCCTTCAGGACTTAGTTGATAGGGACTTTGAGTGATGAGAGTCTGCACACCAAGTGCCCGTTGGTGGGAAATGTGCTTTGGGGATGTTTGGCCCCGTCCTGACCCTAGAAAGCTATGATGAGTTCAATGGGTTTTGTTTGGAAGGGCTGGAGATTGGTGATGGATGGCCAATGAGTGGGCAGAAGCTGACCTCAGAGTGGCAACAAGGACCCAGTGAACCCAGATAATAGCCTATTGAAGTGAGTTCCTAAGAGACCTCAAAATGTAGTCACAGAGAAAGAATTCAAAGCAGTGGATGGAAAACAAAGCCATTGGAGAGAATGATTCATAAAGGGGAAAAATAATTCCCAGAACTGTGGGAATCACGGGACACTGAATATAAAAGACACCTTAAAGTTATGCCTAGCACAGTCTTCTTTCACAGGTAACAAGAAAGCAGCCAGCAAAATGAGTTATAAAGTGCTTTACCCAGCTGCTTAATGCAAAATTGGACCTGGATTTGGATTATCTGACATTTAGTCATGTGTACTTTTATCATGCCTTGTTGGAGAAAATATCAGTTTACTCATAACCTCTCCAATGCTTTAGCCATAAATTAAAATAGAGTAAATGGACAGGTCATAAATCTAATCCCGTTCCGTCTGTCCAAGATGTTCATGTCAGTGTACTCTCTCGTTACTATTACTAATATTAATATCTGTCGTAATCATAATATTAACAAGAAAAAACTATAGAGCAAATGATGGTGAAATCGTCCTCTTTTTGGAACAGATTTAAGCCTTTCTGATTATAGTACATACTTGTTTCAGTCTCCCTTTAGTGGAATAAGAACATAATATTCTTTTATTTAAAATTTATCCAATAAATAAATATGTATTGCTTAGACCCATTCCAATCATTCATTCAGCAAAAAAAAATTTTTGATCACTTGTTGGATGTCAGGCATTTTTCTAGAGAGCTGGAGATGCAGCAGTAAATGAAACACGAGACATCCCTATATTAATAGTGCTTATTCAGTAGAGGGAGAGCGAGTGATTACACAAGATAATAATATCTCAGAAGCAGTAAGTACAGTGTAGAAAAATAAAGCCAACTAAGTGTTCGGGAGCCCTAGCCTACAATCACCACTGAGGAAATTATTTGGCTAGGGGCAGAGTTAACTCACTGAAGAACATCAGAGGACTAAAACTTTACTTTTTTAATTTTTATTTTTTTAAGATAGCATGTCACTAGTCGCTCAATTCCTCAGGCTGGGCTTGAAGTTGCAATCCCCCTTCCTCAGCCTCCTAGAGCGATGGGATTAACAGGTGTGTGCTATCGCTTTTCACACTATGTGACCTGTACAATACTAGTTCTTTAGAAAAATAATAGGTGTTCTGTGAAAAATCAAACTCCAATGGTTAGGTAATCTTAACAAGCAATGAATTAAATAAAATAAATCTATTTCTGTACAGTTCTTCATAGGGTATGGAATATTAATATTTGCTAGAGCTCTACTATTCAAGAATATTACAGTATTACACAGAGCACTTCCCTGTCTCGACTGTAGAACATACTAGACAAATTGTGAAAACATCTGGGAACAAAATACAGTATTTTATAGATTTTATAAAGGGAGGTTGGGACCACATATGTGCACGTATTTACATACTCAGTGACCAAATATCCATTTTGTTTATTAACATAGTAGAGTCAATACTGCATTTAAGAAGTTATTGAGGCATTTTATTTTGAATACTGGTGTCTGAGAAACTACCTGTTGCCTGTCTCCTTGAAAGTGAAGAATATTCTTTTAAATTATGACACATACAGTCAACTCGTAAAAGCCTGAGATGGAGGTGGCAAAAAGGAAAAGTAAACTTCAACGGTCCATATAAAATATTTGTGTTTGTCTATATCCCACATAATACAGTGTAGTAAAAAGAGACGAACTGAATCAAGGTGACCTATAGTGGCACACAAATAACCAGTACATGGAAAATATATGAATGAGTCAGTAAATGAACAAGGATATGACACAATATTCCGTAATACCGTGCTTACCTTATCCTGTACCTGACACGTTGCAGCGCTCTCTTTCTAATTATGGAGGGGAAATACGTGGAACATAAAATGTACTTGAAAGTAAATAATATAATAGCCTTCAATATATTCATAATGTTGTGCAATCATCACCTCTGCCTAGTTCCAAAATATGTTCATCAGTCCAAAAAGGAAAACCTATAACCTCTTAAGCAGTTACTCCCTGTTACGATCTGAATTTTAAGTGTCCCCCACAGGCTCATGTGTTAAAGGTTTGATCCCTAGCTGTTGGCATTTGGGAGCTGGTGGAACCATTTAGGAGCTGGAGCCTAGTAGAAGGAAATTAGGTAAATAGGGATGGGTCCTTTAAGGAGCTATTGAGACCCTGGCCCCTTCCTCCCCTCTCTTTGCTCCCTAGTTGCCATGAGGTGAGCAGTCTCACTCTGCCCTGCAGTCCTCACCATGACATTATATCTCACCACAGGCCCCAAACCAATGGAGCCAGCTGACCAAAAACTGAAACCTCTAAAGTTCCGAGCCAAAATAAACCTTTGCTCCTTACAGATATTTTGTCACAGCAATGGAAAGCTAACAAATACACTCTTCATTTGTCTTCCCACTCAACCTCTAATCTGTTTTCTACCTCTATGTTTTTACCTCTTCTGGATATTTCGTAAATGGAAACATATAATATGTGACCTTTTATGTCTGACTTACTGTATTTAGCATTTTTTTTCATGTATCAGTACTTTGTTCTCTTTTATGGCTAATATATGTCACAATTTGCCCATCCATTCATCCACTGATGGACTCTTGAAAGTTTTTTTCTTTCTTTTGATTGTTATGTACAGAGCTGCTGTAGTACTATGACCATGAATAAACAGTTCGTGTATTTGAGGATCTGTTTTCATTTATTTTGGGTACATACCTATAAATGTATTTGCTGTGGATTACTATTTAATTCTGTTAAATGGTAATATGTTAATTCTGTGTTTGTCTGTTAATTCTGTGTTCAACTTTTTGAGCAGCAACCCATAAATTTCTTTATAACGAGAAAAGGGAAAAGAAGAGAAAGGAAAAATTAGAACACGGAAGCCTAGTTAAATTCTGCTGTTGTCCAATTATAAAGAAAAAAACAAAATAATGTGCGTCTGAGGCAAAATTTTTAAGTAGGCACTTGTCTTTGAATTCACATTCTCATGTTCAGTCTGCATAATTCATTTATTCCAGTTGAGTAACTGGAGTGAATGTTCCCCCCTACCCCAACATCATCAAATATTTTCCTCATCTCTATCTTATTGTAATTTAAATTATTGTGTTACTTATTCGTGTTATGTCTATGTCTCTAGCATAGGGGATCTTTGCAAGCAGGGACTTCCCCTGCTTATTGCTATATTTGGAGTACCACAAACAAGGACTAGCATCTAATAAGTGCTCAATAAATACTCATGACCTAATCTCTCTTCCTATGGAACACAATTTAACTTATTAGGAGAACTTTTGACATCAACACACTGTTGTGTTTGTGGAAATGGGACATAGTTTTTTAAAAAGAGAAGGAAACATTGAACTACTGCTGTCTAGGTAGCCTCATCCTCTATGTACCACCAGTCCAGCCAAGTAGACACCACTGTCCCCCTGGGCAACACAGCTGTCCAGCTTGCTCCTAACCACCTGCAGCAGTAAGTTGCTGTTTGGAATCTTCTAGGTTTGTTTTTAAAAAGAAAACGATGGAGACTGCTATTCTCTAAAGTGACAGTGATTTATATGTGTAGCTCCCCAGGTATCAAAGAGAAAATGAACCCCAGGATGTCTGAAGCTAACAGAAATAAAAAGCTTTCTAATGCATCTGTACATAAGCTACCAACCAGATTTAATTACCTGAAGAGATAAGCAATCAGCCTGTTTCTCAAGGTAACAGAAAAGTGAAAGGTAATAGAAAATTGTATAAATACTGCTATTCATTTTTAAATCTACTGTAAAACTGGGGAGAGAACAAATACAATTCTTCACCCTTCTTGGGCATCCTTATTTGGGACTAATTATGCCTGCAGGGATTGGGTACAACCTTCAAGGCAACTGTGGTGGATTTTAGTGGCTGATAAGGTCCAATGGTAATAAAATGAAGCAGGACCCTCAAGACAACTTGGTGGGGGGCAATTATGACCCATTACTGTGTGAATCACACACTGTGATTAAACTCGTAGGAGGCACTCAGCATCCGCACTTGTTGTGAAAAGGGTCCTGATTAGCATTTGTACTATGCATTTTGGTAATCAGAAATCATTATAGAGAATGCAACATTAAATGAAGGAATATGGCAATCTCCCATGCATTAAATAAGCTAATTTTTAAAAAGAAATGACTTTATAGCTAAAGCAAATAACACCATTTCTTTTCCTGTAAAGCATTAACACTTGGTCAGATGTTCTCTAGTAGAGGTCTATAAATTAGCAAATACTCACTCGGCATGATATAGAGGTTTGCATTTATACGTCAATATGTAACAGCTATTTTTGCTATGTGTCTTTAGTCTCTCAGAGAGCTAAATGATGAATTAAAATAGCCAGAGAGAGAAACAACAAGTTTTGAATTCTTAAATAACTCAAAAAATTAGGTCAAGATTCAGGAAAGCTTCTGACAGAGGCATTAGATATATATTCTTCATTCTGTGAAGTATTAACAGGGATGAAAGTTGTTGATATAACATTTTTGGCATATTTTGACAACTTCAAAAGATTTGGATCTACCCTTTGTATTAAACTTTTAAACAATTATGTAAAACCATTTTGTATATAGATTTAAAAGGCTTTTACACATTTTTATAAGTAAACACACTATGAAAAGTCCTTTCTGCAGTCAGATCTCCAGCCACAAGTACTTCATTCCATTTAGTTTAATGATATGGATTCCTTTGTTAAATATTCAGGGAGAGAGGCGGTCTCCGGGATTGAATAGGACAGTCAAGCTCTGCGTTTGCTCAAAAGAAATTTTAAACACTTAATTGTTAGCAGGCAAAATTTGAACTAATAATTAAATGACCGTTTACTCATTATTTTATGTCATATGATTAAAAGAACCTCTAACTTGGACTACAATGTTACCAGATTAATTTACTTAAATCGCCATTGCTGAACTTTAATTTCTTTTCTGTAGAAATCATTTGGATTGATTAACCAAAGAGCTAATGTTGGCCAGAAAGAAAGTAATTAGCACTTATTTAAAGTGCATTAGACAATAGCTAAATAGGGAAATTTATTAACACTTATTATAATAAGATCCAAGTGTGACAGCTATTCAACATTTTCCTTTGCTTGCTTTAACTGATATTATTATAAAATTATTCTGTAAAGCAATGTTCATGAAAATGAATTTAGTACCATATCCCAAACTGTAATATCTGTGTTTTTATGGGGAGGTTTATACTAACCCATCAGCATATCATTACTCCAATGTATTTTCCCATGTTCTATTCATGCCCTATATCTCTGTCCAACTTTGTGACTAGAAGCTATCTAGCATTAGGACTGTGGCTAGACATGTAAAACAAAGAGCTGGTGGCATAGTCCAATACAGAGATGCCAGAGGTTTGAAAAAGAATGGAGAGAAAGGAAAAGAAAACAATCAGAGAGTTCTTACTATTCACCATATACACACAGTGTGATTAAAAGATATTGTTAAAGTTCAAACGCACTATAGTAAAAGTTAAATTGCTATTAGTCCCTCTCAAATGAGCCCTTCTTGCTTTGAAGATACTATCCTGTGGTTCTTAGCAATATGTCTTCTATTACAGTAAGTTTTAAAACTTTAAATATCATGATATTTTTAAGTCACCCCTTGCATGTTACTATGCATTTTTAAGATATTTCAACCACATCAGTCACATCATTTTAAAAAAATGTTTTAGTGGTATGTTTTAGATATAAATAATAGCATTCATCATGGGGAATTTGTACCTATACATGATGTATCTTACTGCTTCTTTTTTCCCATCCTCCTCCCTCCCTTCAACACCACTTCCCCTCCTTATTTACAAAGTTTTATTTTCATTTTTTTCCTTCCATTCACTTTTTTCTTCTTGTCCCTTAAGTCACATCTTAAAAGCCAAAATAAACACCAGATCTGAGAGTGCAACATAGAAACTATGAAAGTGGCCAAGTGACCAGCAATGATGGTCGCTCCCTTGATTCTCAGATTCACCCGATTCGGAAATTCCATGTGTCCTATATTCAATGCGAGTATGAAATTGTGAGATAAAAGAGCTGTATGATTTACTCAGCAGGAGAAAAAAAAAAAAACACTAACCATTTTCTTACTTGAAAAGGTCTTGGCCTAGCATTATTATACAATAGAGGTTTCACTGATGATGAAATCTCTGGCTTAAAATGCTTTCCTGAGTTGAGAGGAGATGTGTGTAAGAACATGGAATTGTCTGTTTATTTGTGTAAAGAAGGATATGAATAGGATGTGTTTTCAAGGTCAGCATAAACAGGAAAACCAGAAGGCAAATTTCAGCGAAACCATCAGAGGCATGTTAAAATAGGAGAGAAGATCTCCCAATACCCTTAAATTTGTGATCATGCGAGGTAACAGAGATTCCCCCAAGTCTCCTGAGCAGAAAGGTAAAAATTAGCATTTACTTACTGAGTATGGTAGAGCTAGACATTAAACTAGGTTCTATGAGCTTATGAAAAATAGATCAAAGTTTTGCCTTCAAGGAGCTTGTAATGTAGTTAGTGAGACTATGTGTAACAAAAATCATGCCACAGTGGATCATATCTATTGATTCAGCTCAGCGTTCTGCCCATTCCATGTTGGATACTATGCTAGGTACTTTTGCACAGATTAATGCATACAATTCTGTGAGTTTATTGTCCCCATTTTACACATAAAATTTTAAATTGTAAAATTCCTTAAGTTTGAAATCCCAAGCTCACATCCTTATCCAATGTCAGGCCAGATCTCCAGATGTGTCTACTGTCCTCTGCATTCTAGATCCCTTTACTTCCACGAGGTCACAGCAGTCTCTCATGCTCCAGATTATATCTTAGAAAAGGGTCGGAGGCATAAATTGAAACAAGTTGACATTGCTCCTAAAAAGTGTAAGTCATCTGAAGAGATTTCTCTGGATTCTTTAGATCCAGCATTATCTCTAATGTAGAATGCAGAACTGGTTTTCCTCTGAACCAGCAGCTATCGGATGTGTCTGGCCCTTTCTGCTATGTAGGCTTCATTTACCTGTGCCTGCGCTGGAGTATGTGCCTTGAACCATTTTTCTCTGCTCTTGAAGGGACCTTACCCAAATCCCAAACTTCTTCTGAGCCACAGGTTCAGCACTTCTGCGCCTCTTCTCAGGGACTAGCTAGATCTCCCACTTCAGACCACCTACTTGTCATGCACCGCCATGTGGAGATGGTGCCAGCCATGCAGAGGCAAGATAAGGGAAACACCTCAAGCTCACCTGTCCACCCCTCCACCAATGCTGTTGCACCATTATCTTGAGAAAAGATGGGATAAGGAGCGTGTCGGTGTGTGTGGTGTGTTTGTGTGTGCCCACGTGCACTTCTCCATCCTAAAAGCTTGTAGTCACCCAAATGTATGCCTGGAAAATATGCCATATTTTATCATCTCCTTAGAAAAATAAATCACTAACTGAGACAGACTACTCCAAAGTCTGGGTTCTAATACTGGTTCTGCCATTTACTAATCATACGATCTTGAGAAAGTTACATGGCCTAGCTCCTTCTTTCTTAAAATTATGAAAAGTATTAAATAATTTTTAAAAAGATAAGGCACTCAAAGCAGTACCTGACATATGAGAGTTGCTTATTATTCTTTCTCCTTTCTTTTCTTCTTTTCATTTCCTACCAGGACCAAAGGCTTTGGACTCTATTTCCTCCACATCATATCACACTTCTCCCTAAGGCAGAAAACTTGAGTTCTCCTAAGTGCAATAGAATTTATCTCTGCATTAAAAAACAAATCTCCCATTTAAACATTCCACCCTTGGTCCTTAATGGCCATCTTGACACAGTCCAACTCTTAAAATTATGACTTCCTACAAAGTCCTATTTGGGAGTCCAACTTGAATACTAAACTTTTTTTTGTCATTCTTATTCTAGTACCACCATATCCCCTTTTGAAGGCAGCTAAATACCTTGGACTGACAAGATCTGTCAGTAAAAATATTTTGAAAGCATAAATCTCATTACTGTATTTCAAATTATCATTCCCATTATACATCTCTGTGCTATTTAAGATCCTTTAAGGCAAGGAGTGTTATCAAGCTTATATCCACATCAGAATCACCAGTGAAGTTTTCAAAAAGTAATTTTCAATACCCATGCAAATTTGCTAAATTAGAATCTCCAAAGAAAACAACCTTAAACCTTAAGAAGTGGTCCTTAGCAGAAGGTAATTCTAGTATTCTAAGATTAAAGCCACAGTTACTCCTTAATAGGATAGTGCATGAAAATGTGAATTGGAAAATATTGGATCTACCTTCTGATTCTCACCCTACTTACCAGCTGAGTAACTTTGGTGAAATTTCCATAAACCTCACTTTTTTCTATATACAAAATAGGGATAAAAGTACTAGAGGGAAAGATCTCTTCTTACCCTTTGGTAGATTCTTGTTTGAAGCCCCTATAACAAAAGACAGATTAACAAAAGAAAAATGCACAAACTTATTTAATATAAATTTTTATGTGACACAGAAACCTTCCAAAATGAAGACACAGAGAAAGAGAAATTCATATATTTTTATCCAAGTGTTGGTGAAAATGACAGTTACGAAAATTATGTTTAGCCAAAGGGGTTACGATCTAATGGCAATAAACTATAAGGAACTCACCAAGACCTGTTTGTTCCGATTCTTCTTGGTGCGCCCGTATCTTCAGAGGTAATGATGTTCTCTTCCTGTGAATATAGGGAGGGTACCTCTGGAATGAAGGTCTTATGACCTACCTTAGGGAGAAGTCAGAAGATTCTCTTCTCAGTTTTATGGCTTGCTTCAGGGAAGAAGGGGGGAGGGGAGGGTGCAAGTGACCTTTCTGCTTCTCCAGTTTCCTTGGATACCAAGGTACATATGTGGGGGTATCATGCCTTGAACCCCATCAAGAGTAATTGCTTTACCAGGTTATTGTGAGGATAAAATGACATAATGTGAACACAAGGTGAGGTGCCCAATAAGTACTCAGTACTTGGAACCGTAATTGGTATTACCATTTTGTAGATGATAAATGCTCAGAAAAATCATGAAAACTTCCTAGAGTTACAATATCCAGTTCATACATAACAGAGCCAGTACATGAATCACTGCACATCTGACCAGAAAAGACATGAAATAATATATAATAAATTAGCAGGCTCAAGGATATCTAACTTCAAAACTCATGCATTCCACTTTTCGTATTGCTTATTAAATGCAGGTCGCATAAAAGAAATCAAGTATATAGAAGAGTAATGAAAGAAGAAATAACCAGCGTCAAGTAAAGTACACGGTGCTGGTCAAAGTGATCGGGCAGCAGGAGGCTTTTGACTGCAGTACGGTGTACTGTGAATATTTGCCTGTGTGCTCAGTTTTCAAGGAGAACTTGGCAAAGAGTAACTGAGAACCCAAGGATTCAAACAATGTCTCCTAATGTTTGTGGATATAATGTTTGTGGACATCAAGTCACTGAATTTAAGCTTCTCTAGAATATATTGCTTCAACAGCAAATAGCAACGGTAACTGTCTTTCCAAAAGAAATAATCTTAAACCATGCTATACACCTTTCATTTTGTATCCTCAATCTTTTTTTGGTGGGGGGAGATTGCTGGGGATTGAATCAGGGCCTTGAAATTATTAGGCAAGTGCTCTACCACCGAGTTAAATCCCCAACCCCAGCATCCTCAATCTTAATCCTTACTTGTTAGGTGTTCTTTACTCTTTTATAAGATAGTCATTCAAGTACAACCATCTGAAGAGACAAAGGAGAGGCCCAGTGAGACAAAGTTTGGCACAGCCACATGGGAATAATACCAGAGTGGTTAGCAGGCAGGGAGTGCTAAGGTCAGAGACTGTGTTAGAAAGGTGAGGCATACAATTTGGGATTGGCTAGTTTAAATAATTTCAGCAGACTCTAACATAGGAGTAGCCTCCAGTCATCAGATAATGGTGCTGCTACTCAGTATGGTTAAAACAGAGGAATATTGCCTCTTGGGATGGGCGGGCCAGATGAGGACAGGAGGCTCCGGACTGGCTCAGTTTTGTGTCAAACACATGCTTCTGCCTGAGACATTCACCATTTCTGAGAACTGGCTAGTCCTAAGACAGGTAGTCTTTCCTCTGTCAGAAAGATGGGTTTTGTTTGTGTTTATATTTTTCTTTGTCTATGATGCTAAAAATATGTATTATTTTATGTGTGAATATATATTTATGTCTATATTGTGTGTGAATCTATGTAGTGTGCAGGTGAATATAGTGCGTATGTACATACAAGGTTCATTTGTAGCTATATTATTCATACAGCAAACTATTTTCATATAGAATATAAGAAAATATTTTGAAACATAATTATCTATAAATAACACTGATTTGATGACTTCTCATTGTTTGAAGTCATGTACTAGACCAACTAATTTCCAGTGAGAAGAAAACTGGGTGATATGGATGCATTTCTCTAATGAAAATTTTGATAAAGCTTCCTCCAATTAGGCATTATTTACATCTTCCTCGTGTTTTACGTCTATCTTCTGTTCTTGTTATTGCTACGACATGGACATGGGGTGGGTGGACAGAGTTCTTGTTTTGGAAAAGCTCAGTGAAACAAGACCATCATGTACCCCTGTGGGATGGGAGTATGAAGACCCATGCTTCAAAGCTGAGCTGACGATCCTGTCTCACTGACTGCCCCACCTTTTCCTTATTGAGACAGGTTCTGTCAAAGCTGTGGCTGTTCAAGGGTGACAGAATGTGACCTCCACAGTACACGGGAAAATTCAAGACAAATTGAAATTTCAGGTAATTTATTTCAAGTTAGAAATGTAACAAAAGTCTTTGGCTGATAAAGAGGCTCTCACACAGAATCAGAGCCATTGATCTCTAAAACCCAACTGAACACAAAGTATTATTTTCTTAAAATTCAATATCCTACTAGTCAAGGAGAAAATATTCACATTTGTGAAGATGATAGATACTTAAATTATCAGAACTTCAATTATTGAAAATATACTCACTTAAGGAATACAGTAGCTATTAGATGCAATACTGTAGACTACATATTATATAGGATAGAAAGATACTTAATTGACAGGCTTTGTCCTCAAAATATGTGCAATCTGAAAAAGAGAAAGACCAAGAATATGTGGTAGAATTATCTCTATTTTCCTCAATGTAGAGATGTGTAGAACCCTTCAACTTTATCACTTCTTAACCTACATCTCTGGAACAAAAGCTCCAACTCAATTTCCAAAACTCCCTTCTCTGAAATCCTTCCCAGATTTCCCAAATATGGAGTCACATTCTGCTTGATACTTCTTTAACGACTTGTATTTACTTCACCTAAAGCATATGGTTTGTAATGCTGTAGTGTCTTTCATTCCCTTTGCATCTCCACAATAACAACATGAGCTGTTCAAGTCATATTCATCCTTTGACTAACACTTCCCTCTCTGCAACCCGTAGCGGCCTTCTACCTCACATCCCAGTGTAGGAGCGCATAGTAAGTGTTGGATAGATGAATGTGCGCATGGCTGAGTTGAAGAAATGGAATTGTATGAGTGCAGATTATTCTGCCCAGTGGGATGGCTCTGTCTTAGTTGCATTCTGCTTATACTCTATCAGTGGCGTTTTACTTGTACCTCAGATTTTCCACTTTCTGAGCACAATATATTTCTCCTGACTGTATTGCCTTAGTTGGCCAAGCAGAGAAGGACATGCAAGCTGCCCTCCGAAATTTTATCCGAGAATAGAGTCGCAGCAAAAAACTTTACATAACTGGAAGGAGTACGCACTAGAGAGAGGACATTCCTGATTACCTCAGCTTTTAAATGATTCATAGTGGCTAGGAGAGCCCCCAAAATGGAGGATTTCACCAAAGCACTTGTGCTTAAAGCTTGAATTTCAAGCCAGAAAGAATTAAAGTGTTCAAATTTCAACCTTGGTTGGCTTGACATCCTGTCTACCCGAATGTTTTGGCTATTCATTGAACAGCTTGCATAGCCCTCCGTGGTTACCATGGAGCCTGTGTGAGACTGAATGCCACTTAATCTTCTAAATCCCTCTGTTAAAGGATTTTATGCCACTCTCTCTGCTTCCTCCCACAAAATAAAATTTGAATGGTGGCCGTCAGTGGGTATCTCAGAGAAAGCTATTGATTTTCAATTTCTCAATTTGTAAAACAAGTGATTTCTTATTACATAACATTTTGCTAAGACTCTCACCAGTGCATTAGGTTTCGAAGTCTATTAAAAAAAAACAAACACTGAATTCCTTAGAATTAAAGCAATCTGCATCTCTAATTTGAAAAAAGAAGTTTCATGTAAAACATCAGTGATGAAACATACCAATAATTTCTGGTAACCACTAAATATACAAGTTCTAAAAACACTTTAAAAAGAAAACAAATTAGAAAAAAACCTTTGATTTCCTTTCCTCTGGATTAGAAAGGACAGTTTTGTGTTGTTATCACAGTTCCTTCTTTTGCCTTAATCGTTGTTTCATCTTTAATTTATCAGGCAGCAGTTTCCCCAGAGATCTAAACAACTCTTATTTTTGGCGTATTTTTAGATTTGTAATCTTTCCTCCATGCTTTAAAAAATATTATTCTCACATAAACCAATAAGAAATGTCATATTGGTACACAACTCGGCTTTACTGGAGAATTCTGTCCCTAAAAACAGTTCAAACAAATGGTTTGTAGGAGGGTATGTTTACCCTCTATTATGCTAACATCAGAATGCCGAGACATTTTCCTCGATAACTCACCAGAAATCTATCATCCACGCATGTATCCAAAAGTTTTGAAATATGTTTATTTCAAAATATTGTTGAAATAATTTAAAGTACACTTTGCTTTAATTAAAATTCATTTTAATTTCAATTACCAGTAGTCAACCATGGCCCAAAAATATTTAAATGGTAAGTTCCATCAATAATTCATAAGGTTTAAATTGCTTCCTATTGAAAGTAGTATGATGAAGTCACACACCACCCTGCTCCATCTCACCGAGGACATGAATGTTCCATGAGTTGTCCCAGAGTATCTATGCTGCATACTCTGCCCATTAATCGGTTGTTAGCCTTGGGGTTATCTGATCAACAGTCTCAGTATGGCAATGTTTGCGTTCAAAAAAATCTGATATAGCAACTTTCTACATCATAATGCTTCCATCACTCACCTCTCTTTACCTCATCACATAGGAAACATATCATCTTATATCACAAGCAGAAGGATAAGTACAGTATGCTGAAATCTTTTAAGAGAGAGACAACTTTTATAATGGTATATTGTAATTGTTTTATTAGCTATTATTGTTAATCTCTTTTTGTGACTAATTTATAAATGAAGTTCTATCATAGTATGTAGTATGTATAAGAACAAAACATTATGTGTCGACTTTGTATCCAATTTCAAGCATTTGCCAGGGATCTCGGAGTGTATCTCCCACAGATAAAGGCTGTCTAGTTTATTAAAAGTACATATTTCCCTAATTTCAACATCCATTATGCAATGTTCTAGTATTATTCACTTGTTCTTACATTTTTCTTCTTTTAAATCTCAAAGGAGGCCTGATTCTAGTTCAATAGATCTCAATGAGTGAGACCATGTGGTACACTTTTTAGCTTTTCATTACCATATATTTTGATTAAAACCCTTCTTCTCTCTCTGCTTCCCACAGCCATTCTATGTGCTGTTTCTCCTCTGTTGTGTCCCTTTGTCACGACACCCTGCCTTGGAGCCACTCAACTACAGACCTAAACCTCTATGAACTATGAGTTAAAATAAACCTTTCTTCCTTAGACTTGTGGGTGTTGGGTACTGTGTCTCAGTGATGAGAGAAGTGACTAAGTAGACTTTGGTACCAGAGAAGTGGGGTCTTTGCTGTGATACCACTTGACTGTGGTGCAGAAACATTTGGAAATGGTTCTAGTGAGAAATTTGTAAAGGTTTTAGAGATGCTGGCTGAAGAAACAGCCCTGGAATGCTGTAAACCAAGCTTGATGGGGGATTCTGGCCAGAGTTCAGACAACCATAATGCATGGTTTCTCTTATATGAATATAATATAAATATAAATGTATATATTTAAAATATAAAGAGCAAAATTTAAAAATAGATAATAGGAAGTAGGGAGCTAGATCTTTCTCAAATCAGAAGGAGATCAAGAGATGAAGAAAGAAGGTAGGAGAGGTGGGGAAAGGGATGAAAAAAAGGAATTAGGGTGTATTATGTACATATATGAACCTCCCACAAGAAATTTGGACATTGTGTACTGCAAACACGTACTCATAATTTATTTTTTTTTTAAAAAAAGCAGATGGAAGAGACCAGGCTTGTGAGGTTTCAGTTGGGAACAAGGACTCCATTGGCTTTTATATTCCAGACAATGTGTATTAAGCTCTGACAGAAAATTTGTCTATATTTTGCTCCTGTCCTGAGAATTTCAGGGAGCCTGAGATTAAGAGCAGTGGACTAATTATCCAGCAGAAGAAATTTCAAGGCAATGCAGTCCAATGTTGAGGCTGTGGCAGGGGGAATGCTGGGAACTTTTAGTCAGCTCTACCTTATGAGTCAAGAGCAAAAGGTACCGTTGAATGATTTTAAAAGTTTTGAGTTTGGCCAGAAAGGAAACTTTGGTAAATTTGGGACCTGCAAAGAAGAGCAGAGTACAAGTTGGTTGCTAAAAATTTAGCATTAAAAAGAAGCCAAGGGGCTGGGGATTTAGCTCAGCGGTTAGAGTGCTTGCCTCACAATCACAAGGCCCTGAGTTCAATTCTCAGCACCAAAAAAAAAAAAAAAAAAGAGAGAGAGAAGAAGCCAAGTACTTTACAACAGGACAGTGGGCAAGGGCAGAATGTTATGGTTTATGTCAAATATCCCCTAAAACCTCATGTGCTCATAAGTAGGTCTTTGGGGAGGTGACTGGATCATGGGGGCATGATACTCATCAGTAGACTAGTCCACTGATGAGTTTATAGCTAAACGTGATGTTGAGGGTGAAACCCTGATTGGGAGGTGGGTCACGGTGGGCATAGCCTGGAAGGGTCTATCTCCCTTGATTTTTCTTTCTGTTTCCTGCCACCATGTCAAAGCTGTTTCTTTTTTGCCATATCCTTCTGTCATTCTGCCCTGCCTTGGAGTCAACTGACTATGGACTGAAACCTCTACAAACTGTGAGCCAAAATAAACCTTTCCTCCTTAAGGGGGAAAGACCCTTATTACCTTTGGGTTTTAAAAAGTTTACCTTATTTAATATATTTAGTAGTCACTATCACTGATGTCCTGATAAATATCAAAACATTAGTGGTTTTTAGTTTCCATTCTTTTTCTGTTCCACATAGGACACTGTTGCTCATTTTTGGTTTATTTTCTTGCCTACCTTGGCTCCAGTGGCACGCTGCATACCTCAGTGTTTTTACTCCAGTTCATTCTTCGTTCTGTAAATATTCTCATTTTATGTTCTTGGCTCCAGCTCTTCCTTCATAATCTAAGGTTATAACTTGACCACCAGTCTTCTCAGCTACCTGTTCTCTCTCCAGTCTATAAAATGTGCTTTCAAAAATTGACAAAATCCAACACCCGTTCATGATAAAAACACTACAGAAATTAGGAATAGATGGTGTATATCTCAATCTGATAAAAGCCATATATGACAAACCAACGGCCAACATTACACTAAATGGCCAGAAACTAGAAGCTTTCACACTAAAATCTGGAACAAGACAAGGGTGCCCACTGTCACCACTGCTATTCAACATAGTTCTAGAAACATTAGCCAGAGCAATTAGACAAGAGAAAGAAATAAAAGG
>PVJO010008205.1:0-76703 GCA_004026905.1 Hystrix cristata | reverse complement strand
CCAACTCCAAAGGCTGCTAAACCACATGGTCAAGTATAGTCCCAGCAACGACCCCACTCCTCCGGTACCAAATTCTGTTTTAGTTACTTTTCTCTCGTTGTTGGGACAGAATACCCGACACCCAAAGTTAGGGGAAGAAAGGTTTATTAGCTCACAGTCTGCAGAGGTTTCAGTCTATAGTCCGCTGGGTCCGAGGCGGTGGGGCTGGCGTGGCGGACTCGCAGCCAGCCGCAAAGTGAGGAAAATGCAAGGAATGTATGCAAATCAGCAATGCAAAACAAGCAGCTAGTTAAGCTTCTTCCTGTATCTATCTAGGCTACCTGCCCTCAGGGCAGCCCACACTCTAGATCCAGCTATCTCTTACCACATGAGGCTTTGGGGGGACATCTAGACACAAACCATAACAACATCTCTACTTTATACCCAAGAGAGTTGGATAGCTTGCATGACGTCCTCCAGGAAGCCATCTGCACCTCAAAGAGCCTCTCTTCTCTTTAACGTAGAAAATCTTTAGCCAGGGACATTCTGTTAAGGGCATGTCAGAGACAAGACCTCTTCTACCCAGAAAATAGCATTAGTCTTTTTACTCAGAATTGAGTAGGAGAGCAGACTGAGTCATCTCTTCTCTTCTTCTATTCCCTCTGCCCCTCTCCAAAATGCCCCCTTCCAGAGGCAGTAAATAGACTGCTAGCCAGCTCTTGCCTTGCAGAGTTATCATCTTTCCTGATCCTTTGTATGTATGTATGTGGAGATATATAGAGATATATATATAGAGATATATATATTTGGTAGAATGTGTGGACAGGTTTTGGATTCCATTTTATTCTTCACACACATACACTGTTGACATGTACAACCCCCCAAGAGGATGAAGAAAGATTAATTTAGATCCATTATAATTTGCAGAGAAAAAAAATCTACTCTCCTTTCATATAACCTAGAGATTCTGATATGTATGTATACTTGGGTCAAAAATGGAGTACTCTGAAACTCAGGTTTAAAAATGCTCTTTCAATGAGTTTTGTTTTGTTTTATGAAGCTTTGAGATAGGACTTTTCTTTAGGCTAAAGATAATTTAGGTGGCTATCTTACTACTGTGTATCCAAAGTAGTCCACTCTGTAGATACAAACAATGTCCATTTAATCTAGTTTAAACTACTAATCCCTGTTGACAGCTAGATTGACATTTAGGGTATTCCTGAGACTTTAAACAAACTTAATAATAATTGTGTAATAATAATGACTTAATCTTTGTAATGTGGTTTAGAGTTTGCAAAGCCTTTTGTTGTCCCTTAGCCATTTTGGCATTCACAGATCCTCCAGCCTCTTATTTAAACCACTAAAAGGCCCACAACACCACGTTAGGACTCCCTAGCTTAAAGCTGAATTATAAGCCACACTGGCCCAGGCAAAGAGTATATGACCAACAACCCCTCACATGTACATTTATAAAGTAAGAAAAACTGAAGACTGCATGAACTTAGTTCTCTGGCTTAGACCACTTTCAGGAGACAATGTTAAGTATAAAGGAAAAGAGTTTGGTCTGAGTTTGGGCAGGGACTGTTTTTCCTACCTTCATTTTTAAATTGGAAACTTCCGGTCCACCGTAATACATGAAATCGTACCTGTGCTAAGTGGAGGGCCACTCCTGTGAGCTTGGTTTGATAGTAAACCTGGAAAGGAGGAACTTGATGGGAATGTCTTCTAGTTGTAAAGCAGTAATTGAGAAATATTTTTGTTTTAAGTCATAAACATACCTACAAGGTCATTTGTGAATACTATTATTAAACTAGTGTCAAAACTGTAAGATCTGAAAACAGAACAAAATTTAATGTCATACAATACATTTTTTAAATACTGCATTCCTATATCATGGTTGGTTGAAAAGCAAAAATAATATGAAGAAAAGAGAAAGAGAAATGGAAGAAGTAAAATGCAGAGGAAGAGAAGATGAAACAGAGAAAGATAGATTATGAAAGAGATTTCAACATAGGAGAAGGAAGTTGTATAGTACTGAATAAACTACAAACAGTCCCTGACTTACCATGGTTTGACTTATAATGAAAATTTTACTTTATGATGGGAAAAAACTGATAAGCATTACAAAGCTGGACGTGGTGGTACATGCCTGTGATCCCAGCACTGGAGAAGCTGAGACAGGAGGATCACTGCAAGTTCGAGGCCAGCCTGGACTACATAGTGAGTTCAAGCTCAGCCTGAATTACATAGCAAGACCGCGTCCAAAAAAGAAAGAAAAAAAGATAGAAAGAAAGAGATAAGCATTCAGCAGAAACAACACATATAATTTTTAATTGTGCTCTTTTCCCAGGCTACTCATATGCCAATACTCTCACAATGCCCAACTCCAGGCTAACTGTTCTGAGCACATTTAAGGCAGACTGGGCTAAGCCATGATGTGTAGTAAGTTAGATGTGTTAAATGCATTTTCAACTTAATGATGGGCTTCTGCAGCTCTGCCACATTGTCAATCAAGGGGCATTTGCACTATTGTCCTACTCCACTGTATTACTAGCTGAACCTGTTACCACTTTTTAATAATTAGTGATACTGAGGGTTGAATCCCAGGCCTTTGCACTGAGCTGTATCTCCAGCCCTTTTTTATTTTTTATTTTGAGACAGAGTCTGGCTAAATCCCTAAATTCCCAAGGCTGGGGTCAAGTTTGCAGTTCTCCTGCCTCACCTCCTAAAGTGCTGGTATTGCAGGCATGTGCCGTCACACTGGCTTTTTTTAAAATGCTAACTCCTCCTTTAGTCTTTCATCTGTAACTAATGGAGGAACCTCAGCAGACCCAGTGGCCACTTGGGGGTCAGACTTCCTACGATTTGGGCCTAGAACTAACCCTGCTTTGTTCAAGGGTGCCCCCAACTAAAACCTGATTGGGTTACAAAAAGAAATTGTGTGCATAAGGAGGGCACTGCTTCTACAGGCAGGCGGAGGCTCCACTCCTCCAATCAGAATCATTGAGGTAGCTCTGAGCACTGGTTCCGTAATAGTGAACCAGTTTAAGTAGAATTAACTGACTATTAGAAGGGTTTTTCATGCTTTAAACTTGAATCTTTAGTTTGTAGAACAATTTTACTTGTGGAATTCTTTTGACTTAACTTAGAAAATATAGAACATACCTTCACGACAGTCATAAATTGACGAGTCTTCCAACTCTTTCATTAAGCTTCACTTTCTCTGTTCAAATGAAAGATGCCTATAAACAACTAATACAAAGTGGGAGTTAAAAACTAGGAATACTGTATTAAGTTTTAAAAATAATTTTTTATAGTTTTAGATTTTTATTGTTGTTTTTTACAGCCATTACATGAGACAGATACTGGAAGCTCTGCGCTACTGTCATGATAATAACATCATTCACAGGGATGTGAAGGTAAGTTATTCTTAGCACTAACTTAAATGTTTATGAAGAGAAACTGACAAAATAATGATAATAATCAGAACTTTTTAATATTCTTATAAAGAGCATCTTAAACTGAATTTTATTGACAAATAAAAATTGATTTAGCCCCTTTACATTTGGGAAGTCATAGTACCAATTCTTAATAGGACCACCTTATAATTTCAGTTTCCTTATTTTCACTAAAGGTTACATGCAATCTAAAATTTTATTATTCTCCTTTTGCCATTATATGTGAGAGAACAAGAGATGAAAAACCAGCAAATAGGAAAAACCAAACTATATCCTATACTGAATTAATTGGGAAAAAAATTAGAATTTGTTGTATATAATAAAAGTTAACCATACATTTACATTTTCATAATGTTGCAATATAGAACAGTCAACATTGTATTTTCTTTGCAGATAGTTTTTCGTATATAGTATGAAATCATAATTAAAGGTGAAATACAGTCTGTACCCTTAAAATACCAGAATGATCATTAGTCAGTCTTTCTGCTTGTTCTACCTAGTATCAAATTAATGAGAATTCTCAGTCTCTGGCTCTAACAAAATCAAGGAAAACATAGAGGTAAGCCAGAAAGGAGACCAGTGAGCCTGATATTAACATCTTTTGTCTTAAAAGAAAAACACGATCACAGAGCTTTCAATGATACATCTTTTTATTGGACGGTGAAAAGCTCACATTTGGTGTGCTTTTGCACAATTAATGTGATCTTTGCTGTTGCATGCATGCTGATGACTTGTCAAACCATGGCTGGAGCAACTTGGCTCACATGCCAACAGAGAGGGCTCTGTGCCCGCTGCAGCACAGGTGCCACAGTTTTGCCAGCATGGGCCTAGAGTCACTGAGGAACCTCTGAGGTTTGTTGGGCCCTAGGCCATACTTTCTAACTCTGGTATTTTGTTCCTGGCCTCTCGCTACTCCCAGCATCCTTAGACATGGTGCTCCTTCCTTTGAGGCATATTATTAAGGCCTGGCTTCTTTGATGTATTTTAAATGACCAAGAAAATTAAGTAGAGTTTAAAGTTTCTATAATTGAGAAATTGTAGTAGAAAGTCTTGTAGTTAAAAGCTGAGGGAAAACATGAGTAATTCCAAAACCATCTAGCAGAATGTTATAATAGCAATTCAAAATCATTGGAGAAGTGCACAAAATATACTTTGGTGTAAATCAGTTGTATAATAGTCATTCTTTCAAATGTAATTATAGGAAATTGATACTGTTATTATGAAAACTCAACACTGAACAGCCCAATGAACGCATGACACTTTTATTTTTTAAAAAATTCTTCAGTTATCCAGAGATTAAGAAGTGTGAAAAGATAGAAGGGGAAAGACTGTCAAATGTAGTACCACACTGCGTTACCCATTTGCATTTAATGTATCTAATAAAGTGGTATGTATAAAGTAAAGTATATCTCCTTGTATATATTACAAAATATATACAAGGAAAGAATGATAATTTGAAATTATAAAATGTGTAAAAAGATTGTTAGTTCATGTAAGAGTATTGTATTAAAAATTATTTTGCTTAAGAAGCAGTTTTATTTTGCCTGAATTCTGTTTGTGAAAAATAATTGCGTCAATTTCATATAATTATATTGGAAGTGTACTCCACTATACCTTCACGAATGCTCTCAGATTTTGATTAGCCATGGGTCTGTATATGATACAATGATAACCCCAAACCACTTAAAATCCAAAATGGTTATATTCCATTTCATCTTCTAATTTACCTTCTGATTTAATCGTTCATCAAATATTTGAGTGCCTACTTCATGCAGAGTACCCTGCTTAGAGTTCTGAAGGTATTATAGTCTTAGTAGAGTAATAAGGCAGCAGATCTTTTATCTAGTGCTGCAGATCAACACATACCAAAATTTAATTTCCAAGATCAACTGCAATTATTTGTCCACAGATCTGCAGTTTGAACCAAGCTTCCTGGGGACTTCTTACTTGTTGCCCAGGCTGTTGGCTAACTCTGCATGGCTAGTTTCCACAAAGGCTTCCTTCAGTCTTTGGGCATCTCAGCTGAAGTGACCAGAACAGCTGGGAGCTGGCTGGGCCGTCTTTATCATCTCTCATTCAGGGCTTCTCTCCATCTTTCCACGTGGCCACACACCCAGAGGGCAATGCCTCAGGGCTCTGACACAGCAAAAATGAACATCTCCAGGCCTCTTTAACCTAGGCCCAAAATTGGCACTGATCCTATCCTCTGCATTCAATTAATTCTGTCAGTCATGAAAAGGCCATAAGGGTACCCTGCATTCAAGGCAGGGAAAGTAGATCCTGTCTTCACTGGAGGAGCACCCATTGTAATAAGAATGGGGGAACTTGTTGGTGGTCATCCTTATAGACAGGCAAACACATAGTTACCGAGCGCTTTTGTGAGTCCGTAAAAGATAGAGAGTTCATGGACTAAGTCATATTGGAGCCTGGTCTTGAGTCATAGGGTAGTTTCATGGAAACAAGAGGACTTTTCATGGAAAAGGAGTAGTCTGCATAAAAACCCAGAAGTAGTTTTGCATTGCAATCTATTAAATTAATTTCTAAAGCACATGCCACGTGATTTTGAGGAAGCACCCAGAAATTTCAAGAAGGGAAGAGAAGTAATTCTTAAACTTCAAATTAACAAGAAGAAACCACCAAAAAGTAAAATGCCATCTTTCAGTTGTCAGGGAGACTTAACACAGAACACATATTAGTGTTGGTATTCTTCATATTTCAGTACCTGAAATCTATACATTTTACATGGTAAATGGAATATTCATACTTAGTTAATTGACAGTGTTGAATTTGACATATTTTCTTAAGACATTCATCCAAAACATATTTATCGAGTGCCTACTGTGTACAGGCCCTGCCCCAGGAACTGAAGCCACATCAGAGAACAAAACAGATTACTGCCCTCTCGGAGCTGACACTCAACTTCAGGGGGACAGATAATAATCAATAAGCAAAAATAAGTAAACTCTTAAACTATAGGTCAGACAGTAAAAAGGACCTCAGGGAAGCCAGGCATGGTGGTGCACACCTGCTGAGGCAGAATTGCAAGTCTGAGCCCAGCCTGGGCAACTTACCAACTTATCAAGATCCTGTCTCGAAATATAAAAAAAAAAAAATTGGGGAGTAGGGGGGTAGAACTCAGGCCCTTGCACTTGCTAGGCAAGTGCTCCATCACTGAGCTAAATCTCCAACCCCCCCAAAAAAATTTTTAAGGGCTGGAGATGTAGCTCAGTTTGAAGGCCCCAGAGGAAATAGGGAGTCAAAAGGTTAAGGAGTGATAGAGAAGAGACCACAGTTTTAAATAGGGTGGTCAAAGCAGGCCATGTTGCGAAGACATCCGAGCAGGGACTTGAAGAAGGAGGGGAGTGGACCGAGCCCCTAACTAAGGAAGAGTGATCTAGGCAAAAGGGGCAGCCAGTGCAACGGTGGTCAGACAGGCACACCAGGCAGCTGGCATGACCAAAGCAAAGTGAGCAAAGGAGAGAGGAGAGAGAGAGACAGCAGATGACCTTGCTGGGTTCAGACCTGAAAGGTAACAGTGGGGGCAGTAAAAAGCAGCTAGGTTCTTTGTATATCTTGAAGGTTGTGTCAACATGATTTCCTAATATCACTTCAGAGATATAGGTAAGCGTCTTTCATCCAGCATCTTGTTTACAGGGGTGTTCCCATGAAGCAGTTATCGTAAAGCTTTCCACATGATAGATTTCATGTGATGAATAATTTAACATTTTACTTGGTTTCTTTTGTTAGTATTTTTTGCCAGTAAAGCTACCTACCAGGTTTTCTTCGCATTCAGATACACATTCAGTGATTTGTCTGTATACAGATTTAGTTTGTAGATTCTGGTTTCTGCAGTTAAGTTTTTATCTGAATTTGCTTCTCTTATATTTGCTAATGAAAATAGAAGCCAGGAATGGTGGCACATGCCTTTAATCCTACCACTCTGGGAAGCTGAGGCAGGAGGATCACAAGTTTGAGCCCAGCCTGAGCAACTTAGCAACTTAGTGAAACTCTGTTTCAAAGTAAAAAATAAAAATAAAAAGGGTAGTAATATAGCTTTGTGTGAAGCCTCTGGGTCTATTTCAAAGTATGTTTGTATGTATCTATAAATAAATAAGTAGGGATGTAGTTCACTGTTGAAGGCTCTGGGTACAACACCCAGCACAGAAAGGAAGGACGATAGAATAGCCTGGTAGCACTGCACTTTACTTCTCTCAGAAATTCGTAGACTGTTTTATTATCTGTTTTATGTAGCTAAGAATATTTTCATATTCCCTTCCTTTCTCCCTCTCTCTCCCTCCCCACTATCTTCCTTTTAATTATTCTTTTTCTTGTGAAAGAAGATGAAAATTTCCATTATGTCTCAGTGCTCAGTGATCTTTCTCTTCCCCTTACCCTTAAATGAAAAGTACTCAGAAGAGAAATAGCACAATTGTCGAGGTAAATGCAGCTCCAGCTCCTGCCCTACTTGGCCGGTTCTCCTAAACTGGGAGCTGGACGGATCCTTTGGGCTCTAGTAACCCCTTTGGACAGCTTCACAAGGCATCACCTGGGTGTGCAGAGACCCAGCCTTACTCAAGCCTCTCTGTCACTCTCACCTACTCAGGCACAACTTTAATAACTGAAGTTGAGGCGAAGCAGCTCCTCTGGGAATGCAAACTGCTACACATGCAGCCACTTTCTATTCTGAATGAGGCTTGAGCCCAGGAGGTTTGGGTGCTCAGTTTTGAGTTCTCAGAACTGTGCAAACCCCAGTTGCACATACGCTCAGCTAGAGGCCACCAGCCAAAGTGTTTCTGGGTGTGCTTCCTTTAAATGGTTTTCCTCACAACCTGTGTCAACACGCCCAGCTGCTCTCTGGTCCCCTTCTGGTCTCAGTTCTCCTTTCGCTTGCCAAGGGCCTGGCTTTATCATGAACTTGTGTTCATGTAACTGGTTGCCATGGCACTGTGGATTTCTTGAAGTGGTCCTTCCTCTTGCTTTCAGTCACTGACGTTTCTTTTACTTGCATTACCACAACTCCCAAAAGTCTCTCATTTTGTCCAAAACAATTTAAATTCTCACAAACTTGTTTTATTCTTTACTCTAAGACCCAAACTCATTAATCTTCTGGCATTGCTTTTGCAAGGTTGTTGAACATAATGTACACATTTAGTGTGTAGTGTTTTAATAATTATACTTAGAAAATCTCATGGATTATATCATCATCAATTTAATTTGCATTTCTAACTGCTATACTTCTGTTCTTCTAACACACTCATTAAAAAAGGACCTCCCTGATTTATTTTTTAAAAAGAAAGGTAGCCAGGTGTGGTGGCGCACACCCATAATCCTAGCTCTCGGGAGGCTGAGGCAGGAGGATTGCTGTGAGTTTGAGGCCAGGCCAGCCTGGGCTACATAGTGAGTTCAAGACCAGTCTGAACTGCATAGCAAGATCTTGCCTCAAAAAAAAAGCCAGGATGAATGTTTCTTTTGTTTATTAGAAGTGGTTCCTCTCCTTGCTCCTCACGTTTCTAGCTGGGATAGTGTGTGTGCATCATTTAACCAAAGATGTTTTTCTGTCAAGTGTAAAACCTTTCTTGTTGTAGTAATTCTTCCCAATGATACCGATTCCATTGGAACTTGGGGGCCATCAGAGGAAGATCCCCGCATGACCGTAATGCTTGGCAAATCACCAGCATCTCTTCGTGTTCCTTATGTGGTTTGCCAGCAAGGTTTCCTCCCATTTATCTTCACACATTTGCCCATAATAACGCCCACCCTGGCAGACCGCAAGACCAAAGATAGGCCAAGAGTCCTCACCGAATCAAAACCGTACAAGCCATCTTCCTCTCCGACCCAGGGAGGACGGACCCACTTCCAGGTGGAGTGGCTTAGCTTCATTTTTGCTTGTCCAGTCTTAATGGTTTGTTGTCCTGAATAATAGTTTAAAAACTGCCTTAATGAGAATGCAGATGTAGAAGGAATAAAAGAGGAAATAAACAGTGTTTCATACTTATTTTCTTAAGTTGAAATATAATCTTATTGATCTGTAAGTCAAAATTTCAGATTTCTGAAATCCCAAACTTGTGTGTGACTTTAACTCACACAGAAACATTAAAAATATCATTCTTCTGAAATTCAAACTTTAAGAATTAGAAAATGATATTTTATATACAATATTCACTATGACATTAAATAGCCAGTTCTTCAATTGCACAAAAAAATTGAACACAGTTTACAATCAACTATTTAGGATAGCATCTATGGCATAAAGATAAATGTGATGCTAATGACCTCAATATATCGTTCAATACAGGAAACTTAAATGGGAGTTTTCTATCATAATGAGTAACTTGAAATTACACATACCTCTCTTCCTGCCTTTTTTAAATGTAGGAAACTACTTTAGTAGCACTTTTTACCTTTTATTTAAAGTAGTGGGCAAAGCTGTAAAGTGATTTTTTAAATATTGATTTTTAGGGTTTATATATTTTTTAAATCCTAAGTGCAATGAGATTTAATATAGTATAGTTTATGTTAAATGGAAATTACTGATAATCTCAGTTCCTCTTAGTCCGATGAGTCTTGGTTTTAAAACTCCTGTCATAATAAAACTACTGTTGTAACTGTGAAGGAATCTGAGCATGTCAGGAATTCTCCTGAGGGACTTTGAGTTATCCTATGATTGCAGGTCTAGAAAGTCACTAAATTGGACACTTCCATTTACTGTCAGTACATGAGGAGGTCCCCTGGAGTTCCCAGATCTCCTTTGTCTCTACAAATTACTGAGCCAGAAATCCAGTTGCTACCATAAAAGAAACAATATATATACACTGTAAGTACTTGACGCCAGAATGTGTTCAGTCTTTTCTCTGAACATTTTCATCTCTCAGTTAAGCATTGGAAAAAAGGACAAATATTTACTGTTTTTTTCCTACAAGTTTTTAATGAAAATGATACAGATGTGTCAGAACAACCTCTAGTGATTTTGAATACACAGCTCTAGGGAATCTGTACATTGAATAGCTTCTACAGGTGTTTCTAATTCAGGAACAAAACACGCTATGAGATTAAAGGCTTGTGTGAATTTACTTTAAACTTCCTTTTGAGCACTAAAGGAATTAGCATATGGAGAAAAAATGAGTCTTTAAGCAGTTTCTAATGAAGTGGCAAGTTACAGTTAATGATTGTTTTTATTCAGCTGTTTTTGTTTGGGTCTTATCTAAGAGAAAGCAAGTACCATATAGGTAGAAATAGAAAATATGTTCTAGCTCCAAAGGTGCTTATGATCTTGGGAAAGCAACACATTTTAATTTTTTTTAAATTATAATGTATGCAATGCCCAATATAGTCACCATCATTTGTCTTACAAACAAGATTACATGGAAGAAAGAAATGACCACTAAGAAAGGCTTGCCTCTTAAACATTTACTTAGATGTTGGAGAAAATTGGGAAGACTTACTTAACTAATGCACTTCAGTTTTTTTTTAATCAGTAAGTAAATTGACATACTTTGTGATTGTGATGATTAAAACAATACATGTAAAGCTATAAGCAGAGTGCCTGGCACATAAGTGCTTACTAAGTGATACTATTATACTATTACAATGCTTTATCATTCATTCATTTATTTCACAAAAATTAATAGAACATTTCCACATACCAGGTATTGTCATTAATAACATTATTTATATTGGATACAAAAGGAAATAAATAAAATGTGATAAAGATGGACATGTAATGATATTATATCAGCTCTTTATTTCGTCAAGGCCTAATCTAAGTATTTAAGCATGTTTATAAGTAACATCTGCTTAATAAATATCAGACTCAATGAATATTGCCTCGTGCAGTAACATGAGCCAGATACTACCACATAAATAATATGTTACTAAACCTTGGATTTTTATACTGTGTTATGCATATTTTTAGATAAGACTTAAATGAGGACATTTCTTATTCATTTTTCCTTATACTAGTTTTTAAAGTTTATCAAAGTTACCAACAAAACAAATACTAACTATAGATGGACCTTTGTATTCTACTAGCAGACAAACCATAAGCCACTTGCCTCTTCATCCTCCTGTTGTAAAATATTACATTCTGATCAGAAGATCCACAGAAGAGTTTAAAAAGAAAATGGTTGGTTGATTTCATGTGCAGTGAGAACCTTTCAGTACGCTTGACTTCAGCCTCTGAAAGTCTCTACCATCTCCACTTTCAGTATAAGAACTACAGATTGAGTTTCATGAATATATTTATTTTTTAAAACCAAAGGGGTTTTCTTGGTGCCTGTTGTCAATGAAGATATGACATGTTAATCATTTACTTTAATGTCCCTAATAGAGTCACATGAACACTTTTCTATTTTGTGATGTTCTCCATCCAGAAATCAACCATATGGTTGTATATGTGGTGAATTAGATTTTGTAAAAAGATTATATATTGTCTTCTTGAATGTTTTATCTAAGAGAAGAAATATAATGGGGTCTGTGCTACTTCTGGCTGAAGCAAGACAGGTGAGGATATTTTTTGTTTCTATTAAATAATTCAATTGCAGACAGTCCTCTCTTTGATGCAGAACATAAAAAATAGGTTTAAAAATACTATATGGAAGAAAGCAAACTACTAGTAGAATCTGGATGACCAAAAGATGTCTTCTCACAGAACCGTAAGTCAAGTCTTTCTCCATAATGGATGTACAGGCCCTTATTTTTCTCAGGTGGCTGACAAAAGAGTAGTATGATGTTAGTACTACTAAGAATGAAAGTCCAATGAATGTGGTTCCAATTAGACCTGCAGTCTGAGAGATCACAGCTCCTAGTTCCATCCGCTGATTGTAGCACTGGGTCTCTCCTCCTTTTGCAGCCTCTACAACTGAGTAGTATATGATAATGGGAATAATTATACCCATTACAACTCCCCATATGTAAATGCACAGTTTTCTAGCAAAGTTGGGCTGGCGAAATTTTTTTAGTAAATGGCCATAAAATATTTTCTCATACCATGAAGTGATCTCTTGCATGGAATCCTTTTTCATTAAGGTAGCATAGCGGCTTACAGCAATCCAACTTAAAATTAAGAGGCTGACAAACATACTTACATGCATGCATAAAGTTCCCAGAAAACTGACCACTCTGCATTGTGCAGATTGATACTCCCATTGGAAACCTTTCAGGAAATAGATACCCATGAAAGGCATGGCACTGCACACAAGTAAGTTTGCAGTCACAAGATGTGCCAGGTAGATGTGTGTTGATGTTTTCTTACCTATTTTTGTCAAAAATACCCATTGAGAGAGTGAGTTTCCAAAGAGACCAACAATACAAAGGATGGTGTAAGTGATTGGTAAAGCTCTGGTAGTGATCATGGATGGTTGGATGCATGTTGAGTTGTTACTCATTTATATCAGATCTTCTTGAATTTTGTCACAGGAGCTAAAACAGAATTGCATATATTTAATATTAACACTATAGATGGTATTTAAATAGTAAAAAAAAAAGCATTAGATTGAAATAAAATAATAGCAAAATGTGTCGGATGGAAAGGGAAAGTATAGATGGCTTCTTACCTTTTCTAATCACGATTATCCAGTTGCAATAAAAGTAAAAATGTACTTATTATGATGGATAATGTTTGTCTAAAAAAAACAAAGATTGAAGCAAATAGTTAAATGTCTGGAATTTACCATTTTATATGAGAGTAATTTATAGTTCTTATAAAGCAATGTGTGATGATAGATTTTGCCTAGAAATATAATTTTTAAAAATGTAAGGCATATACAAACACTCTGTAAGGTACATGCTGATGAAATAAAAGTGTTACAAAAGTATTCTGTGGCCACATTAGTAGAGGAACGTTCTAATTAGCCATCATTATATGTAAATAGTTTTCAAAATGGTGTCTTTTTGTGGCTAGGTTAAAACTTATCTAATAGGGTATTATTAGAAGACTCCCTTTTAATAGTTCAGAAGTAAACTTAATTCCACATGAACAAAAACTCAGGCAAGGGCCTGGATTGAACAGAAAGAAAGCATATAGAGACCAAGGATAGACTGAAATTGCAGATCATTACCAAAGGCATCAGTAATTGTTCTTTTCAAATAGTTATTGCTGTCACACTTCAAAAAAATTAAAATTGTGGGGCTGAGCATGGTGACACATGCCTGTAATCCTAGCACTTGGGAGGCTGAAGCAGGAGGATCACTGTAAGTTTGAGGCCACCCTGGACTACATAGTGAGACTGTGTCTCAAAAAACAAACAAAAGCGGGGCTCGGGGTGCTGGAGATGTAGTTCAGTGAGAAGGCACTGGATTCAAGTCCCAGTATTGGGGAAGGGGGAAATTAAAATTATACTTCAAAACTAATTGCCGTGCTTGTTGGGTAGAGCGCCCTCATGTGTCCTCATGTGTAATTTAGTGTTACCTGGGTTTTTCAGATTTTTTTTTTTTCCTCTCTCCTCAGTATTAGGGATTGAACTCGGAGCCTTCACACTGAGCTACATCTCCAATCCTTTTTTTTTAAGACAGTGTCTCACTAAATTGCTCCATTTGGGCTTGAATTTGCAGTCCTCTTGCCTCAGCATCCCAGAGTGCTGGGATTACAGTTGTGCACCTCCATGCCAGTTTCAGAGGATTCTTTGTTTAGAAGATAAGATGTTTTAATCGCAGTATAAATGCAAGTATAATTTTTGCCTTTTATGTCTTCTTTATGATCATTCTTGTTGCAGAGAGTACACAGAAATGCTGAAGAATCATGTACACTCTCCCTTTCATTTTTATTTTTTCCTTATTTCCTTATTTTTTCAAGTGAGAATAACAAAAGAAAGTTACTAGATTGTGGTCAAATAAGAACCGTCGTCTCCATTCCAATATGCCAGGGGTGGGGATTTAGCTCAGCAGTAGAGTGCTCGCCTCAAAAGCACAAGGCCCTGAGTTCAATCCCTAGCACCCCAAAAAAAAAATATTCCAGTGTGCCGCATTCCTCTGTGCTCCTCACCATAACCTTCTGGGCACCACATTCTCCACTATTTTATGATCTGTACCAGGATTTCTCAGTTTTTTAATACATTCTCTGTTTTGATAAACATAAAAACCTTACCATAAACAGACTTCTGATCTGCCTGCAGCCCCTCGGGTCTGTTTTACACCCTATCCCTCTTCAGAATCATGGTTTCACTTATATCTGGGTTACTTTTGAATTGTATTTCAAATTTTATAGGCATCAGGATTTTTTCCAAATATAATATTATAATTTTGAAATTATTTTAAACCAAACAAGCCACACTCAAAGACTTAAAAACTTAAAGGCTGTGTGGCACCTCTGTGTTCAAATATTGAGACCCTTAATTGATGTCTAACACTGTAACTTCACTGATGTAAAACTCAGTGAAACAAAGAGTGAAGTAGGTGAGTTTATTTCTTAAGAAAAATTCACCTGTTCAAAGTAGATTGATTTTAAGTAAGGAATGGGTCTTCTTTTTATGATGATTTTTTTAAAAAAGCACTAGCCCCTGCCCTGTGTAGATGATACATAATATAGTAAAAACAGCAGAGGTGATGGTGCTTCTGTCTGAATAGCAACAGCAGATGCTCCTGAACAAAAGGGAGTTACAAGACTTTGGCAGAGGTCAGTTCTATCACACAGATGATGTTGAGTCTGTGCAGGAACTTGATCGTACCAGTGACAACTGGTACCATCTTCAGCTTCCCAAATCTGTACCTACTGTACCTCTCCCTTAAAAATCAATTTGAATTCTAAAGCTACTAGATGATTGTTTTCTAAACTTTGGGAAATACCATTAAACTTAAGAAATCAAATCAAAATGACATGTTACAGACAGACTGCTTTCTAGAACACATCTCCAAGTCTGCATTTCCTTCAGCAGAATGTGTCTCAAGTCACTAGTGTACATGTTGTATCTATGTTCATTTGACAGATGAATAAGTGCCACGACTCTAACAATTACTAGTGATTATCCACATAGTTATATATTTTCTTAATGATCAGTTTTCAAAATTTAAAGTTTAGCCCTGTTAGAGTTTTTCTAGAATTAACTTTTAAGCTAAAAATGAGTAATCGGGGCCAGCTCAGTGATTAGAGTGCTTGCCTTGCAAGCACAAGGGCCTGAGTTCGATCCCCGGCACCACCAAAAAAAAAAAAGTAAAAATGAATAATCATCCTTACCTGTAGGAGTAGTTTATGCCAAACTAAGGTTATTATTGTTCAAGGTAGTGATGCAAATTTCAGATTTAAAATCCTCTGATCTTCACTCTTCCAGTATCCTTAGTCAATGTAAATAGATTCTAGTATGATACCAGCTACGGTGGGAGAAAAGGAAATTAAATAGAGTATTGAAGAAATCCAATAGTTATAGCTAATGTAACTATCTCCTCCTCAAAAATAAAATACCCTCATTTCTCTATTTCAGTACTGAGAGGAAGTTTGTGGACAATATATACATATGTATATTGTACTTCCTTATTATTATTTCGTGAACTTGTTACACCCCATTTAGCTTTATTAGCATGATTGGCTGAAGTTCAAAGCTTTAATCCCCCATAAGCTAGTTTTATATGACATCATGATAGAACTACACTACAGCGACCCAATAAAATTTGTATGTAAACTTATCTGTAAAATCATAATGTGGGTGAGCTATTTGCATTCCATCTTTATCAAGAATAGAAGGAGACGGGGTTGGAGATTTAAGGTTGAAAAGCTGAGGCCCAGAGAAGTCCACCATGAGCACAGAGCACACTGGTTTGAGTCCCAGTTTTATTACTAGTGAACTAACTCACTCTTCTAACTGTCCTGTGCTGCCTCCATTCAGATTCATCGTAGTACATTGTTCGGAGCATTTCATAATAGAGTTAGAAAATCCTGGGAGGTGGCAAATATGCCTCGGATCAAATGAAGTTATAATATAATGAACTGTGAAACCAACGTTATATATAAGATTACTTAGTCAATCTGTGAACTACTAACTAAATGAAAGCTAAATGTACACAGCTGGGGAGCCACACTGCCTCGAGCACCCTTCCTTGGGTAGTTAAACCAGAGGAATCTGAAAAAACAGAACAGAAATCTAATTTTATCAAGCTTGAGCACCTCAGTTATCAGTAAATCTGCATTTAAAATTAATAGAAGTATTTGCCATTTCTCATAACTCCCAATGCTTATCAAATTTCATGTTGATTGCACAAATTCTCTCTGATGTTTGCTAATATTTTTCTCTAAAACAAAAATGAGAACTCCGTTTAGTGGATATTGTTCTGCTGCTGTGCATCTTTGCAATATTTGCCATTTAATTAAGAACTGTGACTCATCCAAGGTTATGTGGCAATTGATCGCAGAATAATTTGGCTTCTAGAGTTCCTACCATTTTTACTTCAACGATTTTTCATTTTCCAGGAAGGAATTACTTAGAACAAAAAACGATTTGGTGCTGGAGGTATAGCTCCAGCTTGCCTAGGATGCATGAGCCCCTGGGTTGTACACCCAGCACTGCAAAACAGTTTGAGGTAATTTAGAGAGGAAAGAATGGAAATAGAATGCTGTTTATAAGTGATTGAAAGATGGTTATAATATTACCTCTTGGGGCTTAAGCACCTTTGGTCCAAAAACAGGATTCCCTTGCTTTCCTCCCTTGTTCCCAGCTCAGTAAAATGCACACTATCACTCCTTCAGTTATTCAAGCCAAAAACTTAGGGCTTATCCTTGATTCGTCTTTCCTTCACATCTCACATCCACTCAGCTGCTGCTGCTACAGCTTTAACTACCACTACTGCCATTATTTAGCCACATTTTATGAGAGCTTCAAATGTGCCAGACTTCCTGCTATTTGTTTTACATGCAAGTCTTACTCCTCACAATGCCCTGAAAAATAAATATCTTCATTTCAAAACTAAGGAAAACTGAAGCTCAGAAAGTTTATGTAAGTTTCCCAAGGTCACACAGCCATCTGTCCTTCAGCATTGTTGACTAGCTCCTCTCAGAGCAAGTAATTCAAGAGAGCGAGCCCATAGGTGCAATGACCTTATTTGGTTTGTTCCGTTTTTTTATCTAGCTTCTGAAGTCAACATTGCCACTTCTACAGTATTTTGTTGGTCACCCAGAGCCAGCCCTGATTGTGTGAGGGTTAAATATCAGGAGATGATGATCACTGGAGCTCTTTTGGAAACCAGCTACCACAGATGTTAAGCAATCATTGACGCAAAGAGTCAGAACCACTGTCAGACCATTTGTGGGGCAAGAATGCCTGGATTGGTTTAAATTTTGCCCATTCTTAAACTATTTTGACTTTTGTACTCTATATTTTTCTTAAACAGTGCAATTCACCCAACAAATATTTACTAGAGTTTATACTGTTTCTAGTGGCATGTGGAAGTCACAGAAGTACTATGTTGGCCACAAACTAATTTAAACTTTCTGGAAATTCAAGAGAGATTCCACAAGGAGGCCAAGAATTTACATTAATATGTGATGTCTGATACAGTCTTCAAATGCTCTATGAATTAGAAAAGGGAGGAAACTGAATCAGGGTGGCTCTGAAAGGCTTTGTGAAAGCAACTGGAGGGAGGGAGAAGAGAATGCATAGTGAGCAGTAATTCTGTGCCAGGTTTTTTACATATAAGAACCCTGGAAGTGGCTGGCCAAAATTGAAGCTTAAAGAGGTTAAGTAGTATTCTCAAGGTGACACAACTAGTAAGTTATATTTAAAGCAACCTCTTTCTCTGCTATAGAAGGCAGAAATTGTTAGTTTTTCTTGCAGATCAGTAAGGATACCTTGTGATACTCATGAAAAGTAAACTAGGGTCCAGTCTTGAGTACTTTCGACTTCACTCAGGCAAGGTTTCTTATTCTAGACTCTAAGATAGCAAAAATTGACTACAGAAGATATCAAGGTTAACTTTTTTCTCTCTTTGTAAACTGTAGACTTCGTTAAGCTAATTTTTCTTCCAGAATTACATAAAATTCATGATTTAAGTGACTTTGAGTTTCTTAATTGAAATACAAGAAAAAATTATTTACATTTTTCTAGAAAGTGAGGAAATGTTGTTGAAACTGGTAGAAAAGAAATGTCAGAAAATATTAGGCCAACAAAAATATTACTTGCTAGCAAAACATTTGAAGAATAACAAAATATGTTGCAAGTTCTCTGTTAAAAGTGGCCCCTTTGAACTTTTCTTACTCAGGTCACCAAGAGTAAGAAACCTTTGGTTAATCATTTTTTCCATCCTTCTCCTCTTCGGAGTTCTGCTTCTGTTGTCCAAGTTCAAATGCTCTTGCTTAACAGTTCTAATTACTTCCTACATCACCTGTCAATTACTCATCTCTTAAGTGTTCTGCCCTGACCCGTATCATCTACCTCCTTGAAGTGTTGGTTTCCTACAATTTGAGTCCTGTCTTATGCTAAGTTTTCTTGAAACTTGTGTGAGTATCAAGTACATTTTTTAATCTGACCCCAGAATTCCACTGGAGTTGTTCAGTGATAGTGGTCCAAAGAGCAGGCAATTCATGGTGGGCTGTATATAGCCGGAGAGTATGGGAGCTTTCTTGACTTACCTGAATTCTTGGGGTTAGAATTAGGGTCTCTTATCAATTTCCCTCAGAGCTAGGAACCAGCAGATTCAGGACAGGTTAGTCATACCTGAACTTTTGTGCTTCAACTAGAGAGTTATTTTAGGCTATCCAAGCTAGTGCCTAAACTGGCTGTGATTGGCCTTTTAAATATTCTGTCTGACTAATCAGGAGCTCAGGACATTGGTGCAGAAAGAGAAGACAAGCCTAATTTTATCCACATTAGAATGTCACATTCTAAAGATAAATGACTTCTCGAAAAGGGAGGCAGTGGTAAGCCTTGTCCAGTTCATAAGGAGGAGTGAAGCACCGCTCTGTTACTCAAAGCTGTGGTTTGGCTGAGGTTCACTTAGGCCCCTGCTCTTTCAGGATGTGGTGTCTGGCCACAGCCCTGTTTCCAGATGCACTGCTCTCAGGCCCTCGCCTCCTGCTACAAGCAGCTCCAATCAGGGGTGTCCTGCCCTTCACCTGGGTGCCTCTACTTGTGGTAAGAGCTCGTCTCAATAAGCAATGGGAGCATTTATCTTAAGAACTACTAAAAAACAGCAGAGTGTACAGTCCAAAATTGGAACATTTATAATCTCACAGAAAAAGTACGTTAGTGTTGTAAGAAAGGTCTAATGACAGAACCTAAACAGTCCTGATGATCCAAATTTTACTGTTCTTCAGCTTTAGCTTTTGTCTCCTCATCAAGGCTGAATGCACTGGTAAGATACCATCTTTTAGCAGTGCACAGCACAGAAACACAGTGGCAGTGGCAGTCACAAGAATTAGGGTCACCTTGGCTGGCAGTTGGAAAGCAGCTGAGAAATAAGCCTGTTTACGGTAGGGGAGACACTTAGACAATGGGTCAGGCGAGGCAATAATGGCTTTAAAGACAGTCAGTCTTTTGAATTTAAATATCTTTGAATCTGCCAAATTTGGTTCATTTCATGCTTCAAAATCAACCATTCTTTTTATAAGTTCTTTGAAAAGCCAAAAGTAAAAATTTCTGAAAATGAAACATTTCATAGGATTCTAAAAATAATTTGGTCTCCTGTATTGTCACCCATGCAAAACACACACACACACGATCCCAATTCTAAGAAACAGCAGCTTGCGTTGCAATGAGATTGATTTGAAGTAATTAAAAAGACATAAGATATCACTGCCCAGAATTCTCACCAATCCACAATCCACTCGCTCTTTTTAGGACCAAGGTTTCTTAGCCATTTTATTACCAGTCACTTTTTTGAATTTCTAGATAAAATTATCTTAAGGTTAAATTCTTACTCCATGTCACTTCTTGTCCTTATTGAAGGGCAGAAAAGAAAGAGGAATGTCAAGGGAAGATGAGGAAAAATTGGGTATCTGAGGTCTTCCTCCTATATCTGTTAGTGTCTGTATTTAATTTCTCATGTACAGAGCCTAAGTATTGAAGTAACAAGTTTTCCTAAGAAAATTTAGAAAAATTACTAATAACAATAATAATAAATAACAGCCACTGAACTGCTTTTATATACTTCATATGTTTTTAAAATATATAAAATATATGATACGGTTGCTATTATTACGTTCATTTTCTTAATGATACATTTATGTTCATAGAGGATAAATAACTTGCCTGTGACAATACAACTGGCATGTTGTAAGGCCTAGATTCAACCCTTTCAGAGCCCACATTCTTAGCTGTAAGACACTGCCTTTTAGCATTCAACCCTTTCAGAGTGCACATTCTTAGCTGCTACTTTATGTTGACTCCCATCATACACTCACAAAATCTGATTTATCCCCTGTGACCAAAACTAAATGTCACTATGTACCTGTTTCAAGATTTCAGTCTGAAAATTTAGTAACTCCTGCCAAGTTTCCCCTGTAAAAATAATCTTCTCCTTTTATAGTCAATAAATAATCTCAGGGCCATATTTTGAGACTTCATGAATATATTGTTTCATTTTCACACAATGGATTTTAACATTCATTGGTGATTAAACCCTAAATCAGCAGTTTCATTGGTGGTTGCATCTTGGTAATCTTTTGGTGACTGGAGACAGGTTAGACTGAGAGTGATCATTTTAAGGTATTACTCTAAACAAGTCTGCTTGTTTTATATATTTCTAAATAGCACAATATGTAATGTGGCATAATTTCTAGTATTTTCATTTGCCTCACCTTCCTTTTCCTCCATTGAAAATCAGCCTAAAATTTGTGGTTTTAATAAAACTACAAATAAAGTATTGAAGCCTTGAAATAATAAAATCTCAAGAGTTCCATGTCTCCAAAAATATCTAGTAGGAAAAAGAAACAGAATGGAGAAATGTGTGTTAGATTTTAACACAGAGCAAGCCTGTGAGCTGCTCACTTCTTGGGTGGTGCTCTGGCCAGTAGAGGGCAATATTTCACCGGCCTTAGTGAAACACATTGCTATTGCTACAAGCTGAAGCTGCCTACAGGGAACTATTTTCCAATTGAAAACTTTAAGCCATAGAAAAGTTTGAGTTTATTTTTCTTAAGATCTAATAAAATAATAAATTTCACTTTGTTTTAGTAGATGAAAAACCACTTTAAATTTGATAGAATAGAAATAATTGTATAGACAATGGATTTCTGTCCTTAAGATGAAAACTCAGTGCCACTCATCTGCCTTTAATAGGATGTGTCTTTTGAGGATTGTTCTGTTTTGTACTAGTTACATATTATCCTAAGAGTCATGTTTGTAACGTATTCACAATCATAATTATCCTGGCAGTAGAAAGAAAATCCGACAGTTAATTATGCAAAAGGTTTTCTTTTTAACCATCTTCTAGTTTTTCTTTAACCCTTTAAAAAAATCATAGCAGCTGATGAATATAGTCCTAAAAGTCAAATAGTACTGCCGGGTGTGGTGGCACACCCCTGTAATCTCAGTACTTGAGGGGCTGAGGCAGGAGATTGCCGTGAGTTGAAGGCCATCCTGGACTATATAATTCAAGGCCAGACTGAACTACATGAGGAGACCCTGTCACCAAAAAACAAAACAAACAAACTAAAAAGTCAAATAGTATTATTTCACCTTTTGAAGAAAATACTGCAGTAGAACTCACCTTTATCTCCCACTGGCGTTACTTCCTCCTGTCCGCCAAACAATTAGGCAGATCCCTTCATCTTAAAAGATGGCAGACTCAGAAAGTTAAAATAGCACATGTTTTCTCTTATATAAGAAAGCTAAAATATAAATAAATGAATAAAAATGAAGGAGAGATGACAGAAAACTAGAAGGTAGTTCTTTGGAGATATGGAAGAGGATGGGAGGGAGGGAAAAGGGGAGGGAGAGAAGAATAAAGAGATTAAAAATGATCAAGATGTGTTATATAGGGGTTGGAGGTTTAGCTCAAGTGGTAGAGCACTTGCCTAGCAAGTGCAAGGCCCTGAGCTCAATCTCCAGCACCTCCTCCAAAAAAATGTGTTACATATGCATGTATTAATTTCCCAGAACAAACCTCACTCTTCTGTATTACTAACATGCACTAATACTTAAAAAATTATAAGATACACTAACTTTCCTCAAACTAACTCATTATTCAGCTCTCCATCAGGGGGAGTACATGCTTGTTTTTATCTCTGTGAGAGCACACACAGTTTGTTACTAAAGCTTCAGTAACCCATCACTCTCCATCCTGCAAAGGTTTGGAAAGCATGAGTCTCTGTCAATCTCTCTCTCTCTCTCTCTCTCTCTCTCTCATCTCACTCTGTCTCGCTCCCCCTCCCCCCACTGTCACCTTTTTAGAAATTCATTTTATACACTCTCATTTATATTTTGCATGCTTCATTTATCTATTGCTGCACAGGAAATCACTCCTACACTTGGTAACTTAACACAACAAACGTTTATTCACTCCCAGTTATACAGTTTGTTCTGGGCTTAGCTGGGCAGTTCTGTGGGTCTCACCTGGGGTTATTTATGCAGCTTGGTCATCTGGTGGCTCAGCTGAGGCTAAATCGTCCAAGAGTCCTCACTCACATGTCTAGACCATCATGGGACAGTCGGGCAGGCTCAGCATACCTCTGTGTAATTTTTCATCCTGTGCTTATTTACCATACGATAATTGCAGGGTTCAAAGAAAGCAACACTGGCAACTACAAGACTTCTTAAGGCCTTGCTCAGACATCATACAGGGTCCTCCACATTTTTATTGTCAAAGAAAATCTCAGTACCTTCCCAGATTCAAAGAGTGGGGAAATAGACTGCACCTCTGCATGGGAGGAGCAGCAGAGAATTGGGACTGTTTTTAATCTACTACATTTCTTGTAAAATGCTTTTAGTTTTAATGTTCTAAATAGAGTTAGGTATTTTTTTCCTCAAAACACAGTGAATTGGCTCTTTACTTAGAAATTAGTAAAGTATGTATACTTCAAAGTCCCCAGTTTCCTGGGTAATATTCCTCAAAGAAGAGGAACTTGTACTTTGTAAAGAGACAACCACCATGTCCCACTTAGATCTTGGAGCTGTTACATTGTTTTGGTTCTTCGTTGTATTGAAAGGTATATTAAATGTGCCACAAATCCATCCTATATCCTTTGTATTTTTCCTCCTCCTTTATTAGCTTTTCCTTTTCTTTTCTCTTTCCAGAATGTTAATCTGGATTTTTTTTTCAGTAAAATTGGAAGAAAAGTCTATTTCTACTACTTCCCAATAAGTTTATTTGATCCTGAGAGTTGGGTAAACTCATTAACATCTCCAATAGTCAAGCCTGAAAAGATGTAAAAAGATGATAGTCTAGCAAGGTCCAGTAGCTTTTCCTCTACCATGCTAGCTCATGCTCATTACTCAAGATTTTGTTATTTTCAAGATCATAAATGGCTATTGGACCATGAGACTCACATTTCCTTACTTAGCTGCCTCCTCTCCCTGCTTGTCACAGATATTTAGAAGCCCATAATCTGTCCCCCCAGAGCTGACCCTATGTGTTCCTGTGTTTTTCAAACTTCACTGGCCACAAAGGGGAACTGAATGTGAACATGCATGCAAACCTGTCAGTTCCCTTTGTAGCCAGCTGAACGTGTTCTTTTTTTTTTTTTTAAATATAGAGGAAACTGCTTTTCTTATGAGTACAAGCTGAATTTCCACATAGATATGAAACATTTCTGCTTTTGACAGATGGGGAGGGGACACAAGAAAAGAGCGCTCTAAATTGTGAGAAAGGCAATTAAAAGAGAAAGTGAAGACACAGAATTGAATTGAGGAAGAGAAAAAGGTGCTGCTGAGTACAGGAAAGGAAAAAAGTAAAGAGGGTAATGGGGGTACTAGAAAGTCTCCATAATTGATGGGACGCTAGAAAAGGCAGGAAACATAGAAAGGAACTGGCCACGAAGGAACTATCTGTAACAGCTATGCCAGCAGTATTAATGGAAGGCATTAAGAACTTAGGGTCTAGAAATTTGCGCTTTGACAGAATTGGAAAATATGACACAATACAGTGGTTATCATCCCTGCCTGAGTTTGTGCTCCTGAGCCAGGTTTCTAAGTGAACGTGGCTTGTCCCCATTTTGCAATGCAATGTGGTGCCCACTTCTGCTGCTCTGATTACACAGAACAAAGCCAAGGATGGGATATGTTTTAGCATGCCTTCTGGCATCTTGCCAGAAGATACCCTCACATTCTTCTCTTACTGCCAAAGTTTTAAGAGTATGATTCTGGCTAGCTCGAAATGAGGTAGTGGGTCTGCTACCTCTCCTATCCTGGACATTGCTGTTATTAATGAAAGTTAAGGCAAAATGACCCTTTTTGAGGTTATTTCTTCCACCTCATTTGATCCAGATGGCTTCAACTGTATATCTCTCTAGTTCTGATGCTTACCATCAACTTCTAGCCATTCCATTTTGTGTTCTCCCCTGCCTTTCCCTGGGCATTTGAATAACATATTGAATGTTTCCTACTTGTCAGATGCATTTATAAACTCCTTTAGAACTCCTGACACCCCCAGTGAGTGAAGTACTAGTGTTACTCCTGTTGTCTCAGTAAAGGAAACGGAACTTGTCCAAAGTTACATAAATGGTAGAGCCAGTGAACTCAGGCAGTGTGACTGCAGCAGCCACCCTTTTGACCTATTTGTTAGACTGCCTCTCAGTTCATTATTTACTAATGTTTAATGTTACTGGGCTAAGAAAATCTATTGGATTCAGCCACACAATAATTCTTGCTGCGGCCTTACAATAGAATTATAGTGTTCTACATTCATTGGCCAAGACTAATCCCCTGGACTGTGTTTGGATGGACAATACCAACATCTTCCTAGTATTTTTTCTCCTAATTTTCCTTCACCTCTAGTGAGTGGACAACTCTTTCCTTAGATATATTAATACGTCTAATCATTTTATGTGGTGAGAGACTTTCTACTTCTTTCAAATTCTTTTACATTGCTAGGCACAAGGGTGGCATGCCTATAGTCTTGTCCTAGTTTCTCAGGAGCCTGAGGCAGGAGGATCACTTGAGCCTAGAAGTTCAAGACCAGCCTGAGCAACATAGCAAGACTCTGTCTCCTTCTCTCCAAAAAAAAAAAAAAATTACTTTACACAGCTCTACTCAGGTGTTTGAGTTTTATAGTTTATGCTCAGAAAACATTTCTATTTTCATATTCTCAGGAAACACATAATATGACACCTCTGAACTATTTATAACTGAAATACTAAGCTGTTTAATTATTAGATAACTTCATCTACAAATTCTTTAGCTTAGTCCTTAAGGAATATATATCAAAGAACTAGCGGTCATCTAGATTTATTAACTGGAGGTTTTTTCCTTTGTTTATGGTATCTGGCAAAAGAAACCATAAGCAAAGTGAAAAATAAGCACATACTAGTACAACTTATTTGTAAGCCATATAAACAAGAAAGATTAGAGTTCAAGAGATATAAAGAACTATGTTGACAATTTAAAAGAAAAAGATAAGCAACTCAGGGGAAAAGGGAGGGGAGGAAAAACGATTAAAAATAAACAATTCATAGAATAAAAAGGATGGGGAGATGTGAACAGGCCATTCACCCTAGAAGAAATCTGTGAGCCAAAAAAATATATGAGCGGATGCTCAATTTCTCTAGTAATCAGAGAAGTGTAAATTAAAACCACAAGGTGATACCATTTCACAGCTATCAGACTGACAACTAGTAAATGTGATAAAAACCAAGTATTAGTGAAGATGTGGGTAAATAGAACCTTGTTTCTATCTAGAAGTGGGATGGGCGGAACTTCCTCTGAAGTCTATACCCTTAAAACCAAGTGTTCCTACTTTCAAGTGTCAACTATAGAGAGCCTCCACACATCAGCACAGGGTATACAGAACACTTTGCTTGAACATGGTTTCTAACAGCTGAAAAACTGGCAACCAGCTGATGCCCATTGTTAGAGGAAACAGATAAACTGTATATGAGAAGTGAATGAGTATGTTGTACCATAAAACACCGCATGAAAATGAATAAATAAGACCCCATGTATCAACATAGATGAATATAATTTGAGTGGAAAAAAGTTATGAAAGGATATATTAAGGTACCATTTGCATAAATATTTAAAACAAAAAGTGCATATTATTGTACATATTTGTGTTGTAAAAGTACAAAAATATGCATCAGAATGGCATATCCTAGTAGGAAATAAGACTTGAGGAGGGGAAATGCTAGGTGAGTTTAATATCTAGCTGTTTAGATTTTGTATATGGGGATGAGAAAAGTTTTAAGTAAGGCCAAAACATTAATATCTGGTCAATTTGGGTGATGGGTGCTTAACTGCTGTCCCCGCTCCTCCTTTTTGGTATGCTTTGAGATGTTTTATTACTACGAAAAAATGTGAAATTGCAAAACCAGATTATAGCTAATAATTAACTATTGCTCCTGAAATAATTGTGTGGCTTATTAAAGCAAAAAAGAGAGTGTATGCATTATCAACACCTATATCCAAACAATAATTAGAAACTTTTTCCAAAGCTCATCTTATAATTAATTCTTCCATATGCATTTCATGGGCCAGAAGCAAAATTAATTGGAGTAAAGTGCTCTAATTTGAGTACATTTTTTTCTTCTGTTGCACCTGGATTATCTGTCATCCATGTTCTAGATGGAGCTTTCAGAGTGCACAAATGTGTGATAGTTAGAAGACCAGTTTTCAGAATTTTGGGGTTTTGACATCATACAATTATAGTGAATGATAAGCAGAATTTTTGCCCCAAATACACATTAATGGCAACTTATATTTTTTAAAACAAAAAACGTTTCTGCACCCATTCTTATTCTTAGGTGGAATGAAATAAAAATGAAAACCTTTCCAAAGACTGTCTGTGGAATGGAAATTTACCAACTTGCATCCCCTTCTATACAAAATACAATTGCTGCTTACAGCACAAATGCAATGAAGATTAAATGGTGATGATGCACGGGAAGCACCTAGCACAGTGAAGGGCACATCCATAAATACAGTTTTACTTTGCATCCCATTCTGTTGCATATGAACTTGACGGAGGGAAGCAAGAGGCAAAACAGAAGTTTAGGACAAATCTCATACCCTCTTTCCAGTTCCACACCCATTGTTACCACTACCCAACCAACTCGCCAAGTTTTCCATCTGCAAACCCAAACTGAGCTGAGACAGAAAACCCTGCATCGTCCAACATGAGAGTATGCCGCGGTTTCTCTCTCACCTGAACTGTCACAATTCAAACTATAGTTGGAGTTTCAAATGCTTTCTTCCAATCCAAAATACAAGTTTATAGTGTTTGTGGATGACTGACATAAAAAGTTCTCCAGTAAATACCATATCTGTTGTGAATATTTGTCCTACTTTGTGCTTTTATTTTTGTCTATGGTTTTCCACAAAGAAGAGTCTAATTTTTGCAACAAAATCTGTGAATTTTTCCCTAGCTATTTCTATTGTTTTACAAATAGAAAATACTTTTCCCATCCACAAATGAATTAGCCACCTATGTTTCTGTAAGTTTTAGTGGTCTCATTATTTACATTTAACTTTTAAATCTACTTATACTGTAATCGTTTCAGTGTAATGTAAGCTAAAGCTGTAAGGTGGCTTTTTATTTTTTTTGTTAGCAATTGTTATTTTTATTTAGAAGTAATCTTTAAAGTCTGTAAAAATATAACAGATTCTTAACATTCATTTTGCTGAAAGTGGTTGAAATTGTGACTTTCATAAGTTGTGCCTTTATCTAATAGGCATGTTTTGGAAAAAAATTTCTATAGGAGCCAGAAACAATAATGATAATATTAAGATATTGTAGAAATTGAGAATTGGAATGTTATTTTTAACATCAACCTTGATTGGACCATCTAGTCCTGCATTGTCCACGAACCACATGTGACTACTAACGCTTAGGATTTTTTTTATTTTTATTAAATTTTATCCAAAATTACACAAACTTACAGGCAATTATACAAGCTTACAGACCACAATTAATTATACCTTTTGCTTATGACAGTGAGCAATGTAAACAACCATCTACATATAGAGGTAAGTCATAACTATATAAAATTACTATAGTACCCAGTGTACGTGTCACTGATTTAAGTTTGGGTTATTAGGTTCTTATTTTTAAGATATCATTATTCCTCTGGATTCCCATTCCCCTCCCCCTTTGCCCTCTTCTTGTTCCCTTGAACCCTTTGTCTATTAGCTTATATCTAACAGTTCATCTTTCTGTATCCATTGTTTACTCTTTTCTTTTGTTTGTATTTTACCTCACTAAGTAGAGGGATACCATGCGGTATTCCAGCTTGAGAGACTGGTTTATTTCACTCAACATTATATTTTCCAGGTCCATCCATTTTCCTACAAATGACTCTAGTTTGTCATTCTTCATAGCTGAATAGTATTCCATTATGTATAGATACCACATTTTGTTTATCCAGCTATCCATTGATGGGTATATGGGTTGCTTCCAGAATTTAGCTATTACAAATTGTGCTGCTATAAACATTGTTGTGCAAGTATCTCTGTAGTATGATGTCTCTAGCTTTTCAGGAAAGATATCTAGTAGGGGAATAGCTGGGTCATATGGGATTTCTACATTCAGACTCTTGAGAAATCTCCATACTAATTTCCGTAATGGTTGTACTAGTTTTCATTCCCACTAGCAGTGTAGGAGGGTTCCCTTTTCACCACAGCCCCACCAGCATTTGTTATTGTTTGACTTCCTAATGACTGCCATTCTTTCTGGGGTAAGGTGGAATCTTAGAGTTGTTTTAATTTGCATTTCTCTAATAGCCATAGATGTTGGACGTTTTTTCATGTTTATTGGCCATTTGTATTTCTTCCACTGTGAAGTATTTATTTTAAATAGAAACAGCACTATTCATTAATCCATCCCTTCCTTCCCAATTTTTTTGTGGTATTTCCTTTATTTGTAGTGATCTGTCTGAATTCCAAGGAGAATATGTCAGTGTCATCTGGAAAGCTTTTCAAAAATACTTTTCATCCCACCTTTGCAAGATTCTAGTACTTCTTTCCTAAGAGAGTCTTAAGTCTCCCACTGATTTGTCCCTGCCCCTACTCTTTTGAGAGCCATTAATGTCACATACTGTCTTCCCATATGTCATCGAAGTTCTACTTAAGGAGGTGTAGTCTGTTCCACTAAGTTTATCTTTGTATCTGCTCCTGGTGTTTTCCTTTTTGAAGGGTAAGAATATATTTTAATATCTGGTAAAGTAAGTTTCCATTATACAGGTTAAATATCTATTGTCTGAGGTGCTTGGGACTGGAAGAATTTCAGATTTGGCTTTTTTTTTTTTTTTTGGAGGAAGGAGGGAAATGTCTGCAAAGACTTCAGTGGTTGAGCATCCCTAACCTGAGAATCCAAAATCTGAAACTTTAGAAGTTTTCAGGTTGGGGGATGTAGCTCAGAGGTAGAGTGCTTGCCTAGCATGTGCAAGGCCCAAGGATTGATCCCCAGCACTACCAAAAAAGGAAAAAAATGACTTCAGATTTTAGATTTTTAGATTAGGGATGCTCCATTTGTACTTCAAATGCCTAAAAATAATTATCTTATTATCTCTGCAGCATCCAGGTTGCCTGTTGAGAAAACTCTAATTCATGTTTTATTTTTTCTCTTGTGGGCAACTTTCAATAAGGCTTTGGTTCAGATAGTTGTAATTATATCAGTTCTACTTTTATATCAACAGGACTAATCCATTTTTAAAAGTTGAAAATAAAACCTTCCATACTAGAAGAGAATTGTCTTTTTCTGCTGATAGGATCACAGAAATTGAACCACCACCAAACCTAGCTTTACACAGACTACTTTCCTAAAACTCACAAGAGTACTCAGCACTGAGGCCTCAGTCTGGCAGCCAGGCAGTTCATTGTGCCCTGGATTGGTTTTGCATGTGTGAGACATGAGTTAGAAACTTGTTCTGAAGGTCTCATAAGATGAGGATATGCATGTACTTCAGAATTTCCTTATACCGTGCATTTCTAAACCTCAATTCAGGAGAGATAGGAATGATATTTCCTACTTGCACACACCAATGCTCAGTAAGAAATAAAAGACTACACGTAATAAACAACCTTAAATTTGGTAAGTCAGTAGCATGTTTTTCTAAAAATTTAGAAATATTCTCAGGATTCAGTTTACTTTAAGGCATATTATAAATGAAACTTCTATTAGTAAATAATCCATTATGAGATTACAGACTGACTTATATTGCAAATATTTTATTATAAATAATTTTGTAAAAAGAGTTACTTCAGTATACTTTTTACAGAATTTTAAGAATACCATGTGCAGAGATTTACAGAAACCATTTCTAATATTAAAAATGAGATAACTTCTACAACTATATTTAATTTAGTTTACTGTTCCTTAAAATGAACAATAATAATTGCTAATGTAATTTAACCATTTAAACTGTGTTTTAGAATACAGACATACAGGGATATAAAATGTTTACCAGTATCGTAAAATAATTTTTAATTTTTGAGACTATAAAGGAAAACCAAAGTTTTCAATTATTTAAAATAATACAAACAGAAATGCTGGATTTCATTTAGGTAGTATTTGTTAACACCATCAGGGCAAAGTAATTAAAATAATTTTTATTTTTTCCCTCAGACTTTAATTTTTCTGCAAATTTCATATTTGTTTTTTAAGTATACTTTTGCTTTGTGCACTTACTAAAATGTGGTTAACTGAGCACTAGCCGTATACAAGCCAAATCTCATTAAAATAAATTCAGCTCTAACAGAAATCTTGGTGCTCTTTAACATTGATTTCCCAGACAGTGGCCTAACTTGAGCTTTAAGAAGTGTTCTGGCTATTAAAAAAAAAAAAAAACCTCTTCTGTAATAGAAACTTATGAATGGATGCTTGGAGTTTGTCATACAGTCAATGGCATTCTTGTTCTGTCCCCAAGGAACTGGGCACATCCTGACCAAACTTTCAAGGTTTGCCTAATGATGCCTTTCTAGACTGCGATTGCATGATGCTCTGGACAGCTATATCCAGATTGATTGACTAGGAAAAAAAGCTAAGCATACCCAATTCGTTTTTTCTTCTAAGTACCCTTTTCTTCTCTTTAATCCATCCACTCCTTCATTCAACTATTCAAAATATGTATATTGATTTCCTATGTACCAAGTAATACATTAAGCTCTGGGAAGCTGGTGATGAACAAAACAAAAACCTCTCTCTTAGAACCTAATGTCCTTTTTTTTTTTTTCCTGTTACTGGGGATTGAACCAAGGGCCTTAGCACTAAGTTACATCTCCAGCATTTTTCATTTTTTATTTAAAGACAAGGTTTTGCTAAGTTGCTAAGTTGCCCAGGCAGGGCTGAACTTGCAGTCCTCCTGCTTCAGCCTCTCAGAGTGCTGGCATTACAGGTGTGTGCTATCACACCTAACTGCCAGATATTCTCTTGACATCCGTGAGAACTTGTTTGCTCCTTTGAATGCTAATCTACAAGTTTTGTTTATAAAGTATACCTACCAGAAGTATACCAAAAATGATGTAACACCCATGTCCTTACCACCCAGATTTAATAGACATTAACATTTTCCCATGTTTGTGTCAACTCTCTCTAGGTATTAGTATTAACTCTAAGATGGGATGTATGTTGTGTGTATCACCATGCATATTTTGTATTTTTATTGTGTGTGTGTGTGTGTATATGTGAATCCATAAAGAATATATTGTTTGTTGTGTTTTTGTATTTTACATTATTTCACATAGCACATACTCTTTTGCAATTTTGTGTGGTTTTCTTTTTTATTCAGTGTTATTTGTGAGATTTCCCCATGTTGGTGTGTGGGTATAGTTGATTGTATTGAAGTGCTATATGGTATTCCATAATGCGAATAAACCAGTTGACTTCTCTATGTTTTTACTGATACATACTACATGTTTCCAGTTGTTCAGCATGATGAACGGTTCATTGAACATTATCACACGTATTTGCTTGTGTACATATTTGAGTGATTCTGTAAGATGTATATACCTTGCAGTGAATTTGCTGGATCAAAAAGTACACATACTTTCAATTTTACTCTATTAGTGTGACTGAGATGGCTGAATCGTTTCTAATTCCATTTTAAGTAAGGTATGGTTTTAAGTCCTTCTGCTAAATTATTAAATTCTTAACTTTTCTGTTTGATTTTTATGGTACAGTATTTAAATTATTTCCATTTTTATCTAAGCAATGAAGGTAAGGGTGATTTTTTTTAGAATTTTATTATTTAATCTGTTAATACAGATTTAGGCATAAGTGAATACAGTGGCAAATTATACAGGCTTTTAAAAGGACAATGAACATATATTTCCTGACATTTTAAATCAGCCCCCAAACCACTTAACTTACTTTAAATTAGTATCAAGTGCTTGATTCTAGAAACTACTTTAGTGATTTGAGAAACAAGGACACTTCCTTTAATTATTTTGTTGTTAAAGCCATGAATTGCACTTAACTTTCTAATCCATGTTAAGAGTGCTAGTTTAACAGTACAGTTTGAGAATTTACATACAGGTTCAAAATTCATTGATAACTATAAGCTTTTCTTTGCCTTGAAATATTTTACAGTTAAGCAAACAAAATATCACAAGTATAAACAGAGCTTTGAGAAGGTCTGCATTTTATAAATGCTAAGGCTTTGTGTCATAATTTTTTAGCTCTTCAAGGAATTGAGAGGTTAGAGTGTATCACCCTTTTTACTATGTATGTCTCAAGTACTTTTAGAGTCGTACTGCAGTTTAGCTGCTGCAGATGCATCATGCAGCGAGTATCCTGGCTTAAATTCTGAAGTGCTTTCACTTCTGCTTGCTTCACCTTGAAATCGTCTAAGAAGAAGTTGACACATTATTTTGCGAATATTACTGGACATGAGGAAATACATGGCTGGGTCCAAGCAGCTATTGAAAGATGAGAGAACCAGCATGATTTCATTGGTTGTGTGAACAATTTCCTTCCAGTAACAAGATGATTCATTTAGCTGGGAAGAAATGTATATGAATCGAAAGGCGTGGTAGGGGACAAAACATATAGTAAAAATGATCAGTACAATAAAGGAATTTCGGGCTGTAGTGGCATATTTACCAGAATTAGGAAATTTCGACCTCCTTTTAGAGATCCTTAATAGATTCTTGCCAATCTTAATATATGAAAGAATTATTAGTAGGAAAATTACCCAGAACATTACCACAAGAACAAAGTTAAAAATTGCTTCTCCTTTTGCATTATGCTTATCTCTGTAATGGAAACACATTGTGGAATTGTGCCCTCCTTTCTTAAGTGTTAAAACAATCATAGTTAGAAATCCAGCAAGAGCAATTGTCCATACTATACAGCAAACATAAATACTTTGTTTGGTTGTTATTGCCCTCCGTTGTTGTATAGACCGATTAATTTTTACGTAGCGATCCAAACTGATGAATCCAAGCAAAATAATGCTAATGTACATGTTCATATAAAATAGTGTTCCTACAACTTTGCAGAGAATCACACCCAGTGTCCACTTGTTTTGGTTGATATGATACATTATTCGGAAAGGGAGGCAGAAAATGAGTAGAAGGTCTGCAATGGCTACGTTAAGTAGATAAATTTGAATGGAATTTCTTTTGCGGTGGATGCCCAGAAATACATAGAGAGCAATTATGTTTCCAACCAGTCCAACGATGAAAATAACAGAGTAGAATATTGTTAATACAGTAGATAGTAATTGGTCTTCCATGTAACAACCAGTAACATTTGACGCTCCTGAGAAGTTCTGTGGGGCTTGGTCGCTGTAATTAGTTACAAAATGCATCCCACGGGAAGAGCAAGGCAAGCTCCCTACTGAAGTAGTTGTCATTGTTACAGTGTGACTTCTGTCCTCAGTGGTGATCAAATAAAGGTGCTAAATGATACGTCCCATGTGTGTAGTTCTTATGTCTTCAGAAGTTTCCTATTTAAAAAATGCCAGATATTGAGTCATTTGCTATTTTAATAACAGTTGCATTAACTCAAAGTATAATTAATAAAAGATTTCTTTTCAGATACCATAGAAACTACTTTTTTCCTACTTTGGGCCATTTGAATAACTATACCACGTATGTAGTAGCATCATTAATCTTTCCTGTGGCTGTGGCATATACTCAGAGTTTATTTCCTTTAAACTACAAGATCATACTTTCTTAGGGAAGTTACTATGGGAATAGAGATGGAAGCAAAGAGAAATTATTTTTCAAAGATCACCATCAATTTCCCTAAAGGTAGTTCTAGCCATGAGTGAGTTGAGCCCACTGCCAGCCCTGCCCAACTTCCTACCTTGCCCTATCCCCTTATATGTAGCATTCATTCATTTTGACACACTTTGCTACATGGTGCATGACAGATAAACTATGACAGTCTCTCATTCCATAATGGGAATAGGGGAGAGGATCCTAAATTTTTTCCTTCTCGACCTAAAGACCAAGTAGAGGTACTAAAATCATTTGCCTACAGGAACATGCAATTAACATGACAGCCCAAGAGAGCCAGCAGCTGCCTCTTACAGATTTTTGTAACACTGCACAGGAGAACGAAGTAGACAGACCAAACTGAATCAGGTGGCAGGGGCCAGTTAGCCTCTCATAACCTAGAAACATAGGATGGTAACATAGATAGGAAACAAAATGCACAACCACAGATCTTGAAAGTAACTGACTGAAGCTTAAATATGCCCTGGCTTCCATAATTTGAAACTATTGCTAGAACCTTCTAAGAGGTAGTGTGTGAATTCTACTTGTTTGTGGAAGCAGAGAATGTCTCTGATGCTACTCATTACTGGGTATTTCCTAGACTTTTGTCTGCTGTAAGAAGGTCAGTCTGAGAGCCTATAATAAAGAGGTGGAACACGTAGGAGAGGATTCTAGAAGGTCTCATCACATTCCTTTCTTAAAGTAACTGCTTTATTTCTCTATAGAAGCCTCTTAGTCCATGTAACATAAAGATATTCAGAGCAGAATTTTCAAAATCAGACCTAATTAACTCTGTGATAAAGGGCAAATAACTTCATCTCTTCTAAGCCTCAGTTTTCTCATTTGTAAATAAGAAAAATGTGTTTGAAGAACTTGATCTAGCATATTAACAAGTACATATTCAATAAAAGTTAGCTTTGGGGCTGGAGATGTGACTCAGTGGTAAAGCCTTTGCTTAGCATGTACAAGGCACTGGATTCTATTTTAAAAATAGAAAGGAAGGAAGAAGAAGAAAGGAGAAGGGAAGGAAGGAAAGAAGAAAAAGTTAGCTTTAAAAAACATCTTTTCCTAGCAAGCACAAGGCCCTGAGTTCAATCCCCAGTACCCCCCCAAAAAAACTTTCAATTAATTGCATTTTAGTAACTATTATTTCATACTTAGTTAAGTACTATTTGTAAAATGAAGGTAAGACAGAAACCCTGCTCTTAATAAACAATTTTGTAATAGTTTCCATTCAAACCTTGAATGCAATAATATAAAGTAGATCTTATTTACAATAATTAATTTCTTGATTTAATGTTATACACAGAGAAAAACATTTGGAAGTAAATAGAATTTCGAAAAACTATGCACGTAATTTGATAAAGAGGAAACCATTTTGGTAGACAGTAACTTTCAGGGTTAAAATTTTGTAAAGAGAAGGAGTTAATTCCAAAGAAGTGGAACTGGCTGGGGAAGAAGATGAGCCCTGGTAAGAGTTATCTCCAGAGTTTAGAAAAGTGCAGGGAGAAGAGGAGAAGGCCAAGGAGGAAGGGGGAAGGGAAGGAAGGAAAGATGGGAGGAAGAGTCTACTCTGTCCTTTCTCTCAACTGTAGGAAGACAGATGTCACGAAGTTTCTTGTGATCTGACATCCTGAAAGGAAAGGGCCGTCTAGGCAGAATGGCAGGCTGCCAGAAATGACATTGCTAACGCAATCTTGTGTTACCAGGAAGAGGAAAAGAGTGTGTGTAGAGGGACCTGTGTTATGTGGTTATCTCAGGACCTCTCAGAGGCTCAGGTAGAAACAGCTTGTCCACTGGTGAAAGGACACTGGGACAATGTCCATATCAGAAGCGATGTGATTCTGAGCACTCAGGTACCTGAAATGATTTTAAAAACTCATCTGTAATTAGTGTGTGGTTTTTTCTTTCATGTTAGATTTTAAACCCCATTAGGATTAAGAAGCAAGTCTGTTTTGTTTGCCTCCCTGTGCCAAATGCTTAGCATAATAAATCTTATTGAACAAAAGAAAATTTACTAGAAATATGTGTAAAGTTCTACATGTGAATATTAAAAGTGTAAGTACTTGGAAGAGCATTAACAGAAACACAATTACATTTGGTGTACCAACACTGTGATACAGCTGTCACAAAAACTAATCCCATCTTTGGTTCAATAGCGATGGAGTATCTTAAATGAAGATTGTTGCTAGTGATCTGGTTCTGTCCCAAGTTGATAGGGTCTCCCCTCAAATGCAGTACCTCATCATCTTCAGCAGCACACTTAGAGAAAGCCATGGACCAAATGAGGAAAAGAGGAGCCCAGATCCTAGAAGCAGGTTAAAGGAAACAAGCACTTGACCCTGCAAATGAGAACATGTCACGGGCCGTGGAGAAACAGGTTTCACCTGTTATATGTAGCTTCAGAAAGTAGAGCAAGAACCAGTGACAGAAATTATGACAACAGATTGATGTTGCTTCCTTATAAAAAAAAATACTTTTCCTTATAAGATAGAAGGAAAAAATCTAACTTGGAAGGCAGTAAGATCTTGCCACTGGAGATTTTCAAGACTGCCACCAATTTCTAACTTTATAGAAGGGATTCTCAATTGGGCTCAAGCCTGGCTGCATATTAGAATTCCCTGAAGGGCTTTTTAAAGATACCAGTGCCTGGATCCTTCCCAAGATACTCCGATGTAATTGGTAAGGAATGGGCTTTAGACACTGGTTTCTTTTAAAAGCTCCTCAGGGGAGTCTATAAAATATAGTCAAAACTGAACCCTTGAGCTAGAATGCCAAACCATAAACTAATATTTATTTAGTACTTGCTGTGTTCCAGACACTGTATTGAACACATTCATATTATTTCATTTACATTTCTATTGCCTGTGTGGAGTCATGAAAGATCAACAGGTTATGGTCCTCACCCATGGCCACACTGCTCTTAAATGACAGTGTCCAAGTTGGGACTCAAATCTTACTTTGAGAGCCCATGATCCTTTCACCAAACCTCTCTCCTCCTTGTCACATCCAATCACTGTTTCCTTATTAACATTGAGTCTGTAGTATTTTGACATGATTCCATGAACTTTATTCACCTTACCAATTTTAAGAGATTATGCCACCTGGCTTTATTTCTTTGGAAAAGTTATTAATCTTTTTATTCACTATGTCCATTATCCTAAATAAATAAACCCAGACTTTAAGAAGCACAAATCACTAATCATAATTTTTATCACATCTCCCAGAGCATATCTTCTCAAATTTACTTCTGGGCCTGATAACCATAATCAGCATGTTTCCAGAAAGCTGCCAACACAAAGCACATGTCCCAAACCATTTGCCTCAGCTCTAATCTGCAAGTAAAATAAATAAATAATAGTTGGACAAGACCACCAGTAAACCTTTCTGACTTCGCATAGTCTCAAGCTTAAAGGAAAATAAAACAAAAGCAAGGCATTTGTTTAAATAGCACCATATCATGTGGTACCATGTATCAGATAGATAGCATCCAATTATTTATTAAAAATTAATACATTAGATTCCGTTTTTAAAATAAGTAGCCAATTTTTGTGTCCTGTAAAGTCTGTTGCAATGTCACTCACTATACTTAAGGCCATTGATTGCTATTTTGGAAACTATTTGATGTGTTAAGAATTGCTGGGGAAGACAAAAAACAAACCACTGTGTTCAGGTAGCATACCCTATATGTAACTCACATGCTCTACTGAAGTGATAACGATAGTTTTCTAATAGTGGATAATGTTGCTTGGCAAATCCTGTTCCATTGTTTGTGACCATGTTAGTACATTGTACCTCCTAAGGCCACCATTCCACTCTCCCAAGTGTTTTTTCTGGCCGACTCATGTAGGAGCTGCGGTCTTGAGTGGTTGGACTCAACAGATTCCATTGTGGTTCCAGATAAGCAGAAGCTTTTCAAATGCAGTTTGGTATGTTTATGTAAATGGCACACTACTTTGTTAAAATACATACCTATTTCAGTGGTAGCAACCTTTCACTGTGGTTTGACTCAATAATGACTGAATCTATTCAGGTCATGCTTCAAAAACTGCAATAATTGCTGAATACAGAACAAAAATCAAAGTCATATTACTTGAGAAATAATACTGTTAGTAGTATATTAAAATTTTTATAAGCTTAATTATGTCAAATGATTTTTAATTTTAATTATTTGAATGAACTAAAGTATATTTTGCTTATTCTTTTCTCTAATTTTCACCTTACTTCTCAAACATCAAACTTAAAATTTACCTGGTCTGGTAATTACCCTAAAGTAGTAATAATATAATAAAGAAAATACTATTTTTTAAAAACAGGGACATGATATAACAATAAATTCAAATGTTATAGATAATTTATAACACTTTAGAAATAAAGCTTTATAGCATCTGAAAATAACTTTTCATTGATTCAAGTACATTTGTAAGTCTTTATGGCACTATACAAATGCAGTATAAACACTGTGATTATATTAAAAGTAAATATTCTAAAGAACTTTGAGTAACTAAAAAGACACAGCCTCATTTGAAATCAAGGCAGAGGTGACACTTAAGCAATTTATTCAGTGACTCTAAAAGCAAAGAACTGCTGATATCAGAGTAGCTTTATCAGCATGCATCATGTTTCATTTTGAATATTTAGATAATCATATTTAAACTAAAATTGAAGCTCATTTATATAGCTAAAAACAAATCAATGCATACTCACAGTTCAGACTTTCCTGAAGTACGAGAAGCTAACCCCCAAGCTTCCCTAGACTGGGCTGGGTTTGTCAGCTGAGCCCTCTCATCCGGTCGTGGCGCAATTGGTCAGGTTCTCTTCTTTTTTATGTTCACATGTGGTGGTAGGGTTTCTTTTTCCCCTTTTCTTTCTCTTTTCAATGTGACAGCACTTAGACTTCTTTTAAAGATATTAGGTCTTACCACCATGCAACAACTCGATGCTCAATTAACAGATAACTTTAGGAAATTATATCTTTTTTATCAATACCCTCCAACTTGAAAATTGAAGAAAGTTTCCTTCTCTAGCATTTAAAAAAAAGTTTTATAAATTATAAGCAGATATAAGCATTTCCTATGTTTCCTAAGAAATGATGTATATATGCTGTATGGACTTTTAAAGCATAAGCATTGAATTTGTTTCTTTCTGGGTTTGTTTTAGAAATTGTTATCCACATAAAATGGCCTTCCTATACTGAATCATACTAACATTAGTAGTAACATTTTTATTCTTTTTTGCTAAAGTTTTATTTGATCTCTACATTATCTTTGTATATTTTTATGTACACTTTTAAGAACTTGGATTTATTTTCTAAAACAATCTTATAATTTTAGGACTAGATGAGATTTGTAGTGATATTCTCCCCTTTTAATCAAAATGATAAACTCATCCAAGTACATTAAAACAATCTATATGTTAAAGAAAATAATGATGGGATTCTGCAGTTTTTGTTTTGGTCCTAGTCCTGTATTTAACCACTACCAGTTATCTATGTAACTGCTGGCCCTGCAGTTTAGTATCATTTCCCTTTTCTTTGGTGTCATTTGGAATGAAAAGTTAGCTTTTATCCTCCCCACAACTGTTACCCTGCAGCTCTGTTTAACTAAATATTAATTGCATCTGGCTTTATCTAACATTCTAATTATTTCTGAGTGTCTTCTCCTGAACATTATATTGTCCAGAGCTTTTAGTGTCTTATAAATATAATACATGGGACAATATTTTTATTTTTATGTATTAGTACATGTTTGCACTACATAATGTTTACATTACTTGTAGGGATCTGGTACATGTACATAACACATCTTAATTCCTTTTTTCATCCATTCTCCTCCCCTCCACCCCTCCTCCCTCCATGTCTTGGGAAACTCTTAAAGTCACAGGCATAAGCAAGGCCTTTGTGAACAGAACCATGGTTGCACAGGAAATAGTACCAAGAATCAACAAGGGGGATCATATCAAATTAAAAAGCTTCTGCACAGTGAAAGAAACAACAGAGTAAAAAGACAACTTTTACAGAATGGGAAAAGTTTTGCCAGCTATTTCTCAGACAGAGGACTAATGTCTGGAATATATAAAGAACTCAAAAAAAGTAGACCCCCCCAAAATAAAAGGCCCAGTCAAAAAATGGACACGTGAAATGAATAGGTACTTCACAGAAAAAGAGGGACAGTATTTTTAAATTGCTAGGATAGAAATATTTTGTAGCCCTTACTTCCCACTTGGAACCTCTACAAAGGAGGATGATTACCATACTGGCCTGGGAGTGTTTTCTCTTATTGTGATAAAGAATACATAACATTAAATTTACCATCTCAGCTGTTTTTAAGTGTATAATTCAGTACTGTCACATTGTTGTGTAACAGATCACTGTAACTTTTTCATCTTGTAAAACTGGAACTCTATATTCACTAAACATTACTTTTCTCTCCCTTTACCCCCATCCCTGGCAACTATGACTCTACTTTCTATTCCTATGATTTTGACTTCTTTAGCTACTTCATAGGAGGAGAAGCACACAGTATTTGACTGGCTTATTTCACTTAGCATAGTATCCTCAAGATTCATCCACATTGTGGCATATGACTGATAAGGCTACATGATATTCTATTGTGTGAATATATCTCATTTTCTTAACCATCCATCTGTCAGTGGAAATGTAGGTTGCTTCTACCTCTTGTCATGTGTGAATAATGCTGCAGTGAACGTAGGTGTACACATATCTCTTCAAGATCCTGGTAGGACTTTTCTATGACTAAGTAGGTATTTTCCTGTTAGTTTTCTGTCTCATAAAATCTAGTATAAATATTTCTTTCTATATCACACTCTCGGACTGGGGATTTAGCTCAGCAGTTAAAGTGCTTGCCTTATATCACACTCTCTTCCCACACCTAAGCCATCCATTTTCACAATGCTAGTTGTGCTTTTGAAGTCTTCACCTTTCTCACATTGTGACCACATTTTCCCTTCAATGTGAGTCACCAAGGCCACCACCAGATTTGAATACAATCTTTTTCTAGTACATTATATGAGCTTTTTCCTATTCATTCTGAACTTTTTACTTTGTCTCAGTGTTTTAGCTCATTTCTATATATCCTCTTCCACTCACCCTTCCTGGATGTCTTTTGTTGATAGTGTAAGCTTTTTATTTATAAGAAGATAGAAAAGAAAAATAAATCTGTATGTTTGTTTGGTGGCTTTGGTTACTGATATTCCCATCCTCTCTTTTTCTAAATCCCAATCTTGGTGAATTCAGCTCGCTGCCCCCTCTAGTACTGAACTTAGCTGAAAGAAGGACTCCTGGGTCCAGACATACAAGCTTGCTGGTTGGACTCGCTGCAGACTCATGACCGCGAAGAGAGTCCCTGGGCTGCCAGCAGCCCTGCTGCATTTCATTAGTCCCGCAGCATCAGCATCACTCAGAAGTTTGTTACAAACGTGCTCTCTTGACCTCATCCCAGATCTGTGCCAGGAACTCTGGGGATGGGGACAGTAATCTGTGAGACTCTGATGCCAAGCTTGAGAACCACTGCTTTAGTCAATTCATCAATTCATTCTCCTGTTCTTTGGAAACACTTTTCACACCTTCATTCTTCTCAGTCTTTCAATAACCCCTCTCTCCTTTCCCACTCCCATCTGATAATTGCTTTTATTTCATTAAGAAAATAGAAGCACCCAGAAGAGACCCTCCTCTGTATCTTTAAAATATATTGTGTGGAAAACTCAAATTTTGTATGTATTTTTGTATTTTAAAGTATTTCTTATTTTTATATCCTACCATTGAAGGATAAGCCAATAATTAATGAAAAGAGTTACCCTTGAGGAACACGAGCTTGCAGGCAGAGGAGGAGGACAAAAGCTAGACCTCTCTGAATGGTATTTGTTTTACAGTTTTGACTTTGGAACTATAGACAGGTTTTTTTGTAATTAAAACACCAAACTAAATCCAAATTAAATTAAAACAAATGAATCTTACTATATTACAAAATGAAATCATAACCACAAGGAGAATTATTTTAAGTGACTTTAAAATAGGTTGGGGTTTTTTGTATATAATTTTAGGTTTAATCAAAAAGTTACAAGAGTAGTACAGAGATACTTTTCACTCAGATATTAATCCCATATTAACATTTTTCTGCATTTATTTATCCTTCTCAGTCTCTCACTCTTATCTCTTTATTTTTCAAAGGAAAGAAATTTATTATGCCTTTGAAGTCTTCTATATTCACATACTGGATAAAATTAAAGTACTTCAAAATTTATTAAAGAACAATAAAAATTATGATATAGAAATTATGCTTTCTACTTTTACAATGGGATTTTTAAATGCTTCAGTGATTTACTTAATTTGATTTTTTTCCTAGTTTTGCTTAAAAGATAAGCCAATTAGATTATGTTGGTATTAAGAAGTCTGCTATATTTTGGATGTCACACCCTGTTGAATTAGTCTTCCACATAAGATTGGTGCCTGTACCTCAATTTTTAACTACTTCTCAAGGTTACACATCTTTTCTTTCCTTCCTCTAATCCAAGATGTTTTAGTCATTTGAAACATAAATTCTTGTTTGTTAGTTTTTCTGTGTTTGCTGTGTATTTCACAAACATACGACATAATTGCCAATATAATCTACCTAATGAGAATTGGACATTAGTAAGGAGGCATGTCATTCTCTGTATCAATAAGGATTTTAAGTAGAAATTATCTTACTCATTTATCTTTTATTTCTCAAAGTATCCAATGATAAAACTTGGAGTTTTTTAATTTTCACTCTAAGAACTAAATATTAATTGCATTAATATGAGTTTGGATGGTTTTATTTTTCCTCTCCATGACCTATTCTTTTTTTTCCCATGACCCATTCTTAATAAACATGATATTGAGGCTGAGGATTTAGCTGAAGTGGTAGAGTGCTTACCTAGCAAGCGCAAGGCCCAGGGTTCAATCCCGAGCACCCCAAAAAAATAAAATAAAATAAAATAAACATGATATTATTTGAAGAAATTCCAGTGAATCATTTCTCTTAATTCTTTGCACGTATAAATTATATTCTCTAGAAAGCTAGCCTTTTAACTAAAGAAACTTGCCTTATAATCTCAATACTAATTTAAAAACTGGCCTTCAATTTGTTCATTCACTTTTGATCTGATGACATTGTGGTCCTTCATTAATTTAGTGTATGTTAATAATAAGAATAAAATATTTTAATAAAAATTAACCAAATTGATGTTAGAGTTAGTATTATCTACTCAGTATTTTGCCAGCCATAAAAGTATAACAGTATACATATAAAGTAAAAATAAATACAAAGTATAAAAAAAGTATAATCCATTTACATGGTCTCCATGTTGACAAGTATGCTTTCTTTTGGACATTCTGATGAAAGACTGTGATATTGAGTACAATTATATTTAGTTTAATTTTTACCACCTTAATATGATTAATTATATATTAAACATAAGTGTTCTACAGCAATACCAAGATATTTTAATTGCCTAATTCTTGTAGGTTATTATTGAATAACTCGAGTAAGTTTCTGATTTCTTGAGACCTCAGAAGTGATGGTTACATTGACACAGGATGTATACATTTTCACTGTTTTTCTTTCAGTACAAATCTGTTTTAGTGGAAACTCCTTTCAAAATTGGAATCATTTTGAGTTTCTGAAGAGCCTTGAGATATAACAGTGGTGTCTACTCCAGCAGGGTAAATCTTAGCTCCAAGAGAAATTAAGCCTGCACATAGATAGGACAATTGTTCCACTGAGTACAAATCTGGTGGCTCCTTTAGCAGCCTATTGGTGTGGCGGGACAAAAGAATATTTGTGAAGTAACCTTAGGGTTGGATAAAAAGGCCCTTCTCTTTGTCTAAAATATAGCAATTCTCCATTTACTGTAAGGATTTCTGTACGTTCGTGGTGTCAGACTATTTTGACAGTATCTTTCTTAGGCATGATTTGTTTAAGGCATGGTTCAAATACCTGGAAATTACTCTATCAATTGATTCTTAATACCCTTAATAACTGAGGTTTTCAACTGGGTGCAGTTGGACACATTTTCTTTTTCATCAGATTTCTTGAACATGATCCAAGGTAAAGGGGGTAATGATAGGGAAGGGCCCAGAACGGGAAAGAAATTGAATTAGCAAGAGTTCAGTAGATCCCCGTACACATCTATCTCTTTATTCATCTCTAGCTCTTCTAAAAACAAGGAACTCTTCTATATACCTGCAGTACCATAAACAAAAGTCAGAGAAGTTACATTAAAAGAATATTCTTATATCTTTTACAACAAAGATAAAAACAAGATCACGTATTGTATTTAACTGTTGTATTTCTTTAGTTTCACTTAATTTCTTTAATCCAGAACTGTGTTTGAAGAATATAGGCTAGTTACTTTCTAGAATACCTCTCAGTTTGGCTTTCTTAGTGTTTCCTCATAATTAGATCTGGTTGCTTTGACAGAAAATGTTGCTGAAGTTTGCATTCGGTGTTGCTGAACTCAGTGCATTGTATGAGGACGCACATGCTATCAACTAGTCACGCCACTAGTAATGTTAACGTTGCTATTTTCTACCAGGTTTCTCCTCTGTAAAACCACTCTTTCCCACTTGTAATTAGTAAGTATCATTTGGTGTGATACTTGGAGATTATATAAATATCTTAGCACTCTTCAAATTTTCACCCACTGGTTAGCATCCTTGATGATGCTTGCCTGCAGCAGTTAGGATGATTAAAAAAAACTGCCAACTGGGGACTTTCTATGATTCTAGCATTTTTTTTCTATATTCGCTTTGTCTTCTACTTATAGAAAAGCCTTTCCTTCTCCCCCATGCATTCACCTCCTTATTTATTTATAGTAGTATAGACTCATGGATTCTTACTTTACTCAGTAATAACAATATTTTGATGTTTTTTGTTTTTTGAGGCAGGGTCTCCCTATGTAGCTCAGGGTGGCCTTGAACTCACTATGGAGCCCAGCTGACATTGAACTCGCAGCGATCCTTCTGCCTTAGCCTCCTGAGTGCTGGGATTACAGACACGTGCCACTACATCCAGCTTTAAAACAGTATTTTGATTGGGATTACCTGGTAGGGTACAGTATATCCTAAGGACAAAAAGAACCACAAAGAAATTATAAACAGAATACAGTGTTCTTGTTACTGGTGATGTAGCTATTGTTATTTTAAAATTTATGCACACACACCAAAGGACAAAGCAAATGAATATGTTAATATCATTAGGTATCAATACTACTGGCCAAATTGAAATAAAAACCCTATAATTGAGTAGGAAGGAAATTAGTATACATTTGTGATTTATTTTCTCCTGAAAACTACATATTTAAAAAAATAAATAAATAAAAACTACATATTTTTATCTCTGTCCACTGAAAGTCAAAGCAATAATACTCAGTAGCAATAATATGCCTAGTCCCCACATTGTGGATTTAAATACCTTTTCCCACTAAAAAGAAACAGGGCTGCTTGAAAAAGCGGCTGATTCCAGATCTGGGCAAGAAATGAACAAAATGATCTGGGGACATCTTCTTGTGCCTGAAAGCAAGAACATTAACTGCCTCCTAGTCTTAAAAAAAAAGACATGAGAGCTGGTTTAAAGGGGTCCCTACTGACCAAAAGTGGGACAATATAAGCATCAAAATGAAAAAGGCAGCAACTGATTAAAATACATCAAATATGTAGAAGTCTGTAAGCCCATAATAATACAAAACAAAACACTTGTCACCTTTGAAAGTTGTCTAGAAACCAACTTGCTATTCTAGAAATAGTTCATGGCACCTTTATTCATAATATCAAAAAACAACAAATAGTGCAAGTGGGGCTGGGGATTTAGCTCAGTGATTAGAGTGCTTGCCTTGCAAGCACAAGGCCCCGAGTTCGATCCCTGGCACCACAAAAAAAAAAATAAAAATAAGAAATAGTGCAAATGTCTAGCCACAGAACAAACTGATATATTTGGGCATTAGAATAGTACTTAGTAATAAAAAAAAATGGATTACTGATCACAACAAAATCCATGTGTCTCCAAAACATTATACTGAGTGAAGGCTGTACATAAAAGAGTGCATATTATATGGTTTTGTGCATATGAAGTTCTAATACAGACAAAATAAACCTGTGGTAGAAAATGTCAGAATAGTACCTTGCATTGGGGATATAGCAGCAGAGACTAAATGGGAAATGAATGAGGTTTCTGGGGTGATAATAATATCTTCATAGGAATTCAGATTATACAGAAGTCTGCAATTCATCAAAACTCTCTAATAGTCCTCTTAAGATTTGTGCACTTTATAGTATATAAGTTTTACCTTAAACAATTTTAAGAAATACTAAGTTTTGATTATATGTGTGCTGAAGTATAGTAAAAAATAAGATGGAATGATGATAGAGGGGTGAATAGATAGATATTTGATAAACAAATATAGCACAATATTGTGGAATCTAGGTGGTGAACAGATGGCTGTTTACTGTACAATTCCTTTAATTTTCTCTGTTTGATAATTTTCATAACAAAATGATAAGGAAAACTTTCATTTGGGAAGCCCAAATTATGGATCTAGGCATCAATGGCTGCTAACATCATGGAGTGAAAAATTGATGATGAATCTTATAATTATGAGTCAGGAAGACAACACCTGAACTACTGGTGAATCTTGTTACTAAAAGTAGGACAACCAGACATGTTTTTCCTGAAGTGATCCAATAGTCACACCACACATGAAGTATTAGTGCATAAAACTAAAATTAAATCTGAATCTAATCAGGACTCTGGATCTAAGCACAGTACAGAGGCACAGCTCAGTTGTAGAGCACTTGCCTAGCACACACAAGGCCCTGGGTTCAATCATCAACACCACAAAAAAAAAAATCTAACTACCAATGTACAGGAAATACAGGTGAGCAAGAGATACATGTAATGATACCATTTGGATATCATTAGCCAAATCCAGCAGCAATCTCTGTCAGCTTTACCTTTGGACCACTGAATTTGATCACTTTTTGTCTTCTCTGTTTCTGTCACTCTAGTCTAGTCTGTGTCACCATCTTATCTTGCCTGGTGGCCTTCTAACTGGTCTGTTTTCTTCTACTCTTATGCTCCTACAAGTGTGTATCCAACAGAGCAGCCAGAGTGATCCTTTCAAACTTAATGTACTTAAAATGCTCCCTGCTCAAAACTTTCTAGTGATTTCCCATGTCACTCAGCATAAAATCCGGTTTTGATCATGGCTTCAGAGCCCTAAATGATATAGCCTTTGATCATCTCTCAGAACACATTTCCTACCACACTGCCCCTTTACATTCTTTTCTAAACATGCTCTATCCTTCCTATTCTCCAGACACACCAGCCTTCCCCGTGCTCCTGGACCTTTGTATTGACCATCTTCTCTGCTTGGAGTTTGCTCCCACATGGCTTGCTCTCCTGTATTCTGGTCTGTGTTCAAATATCAGTGCATTAAAGAGCCCTTCTCTGACACCCCTAAATAAAACAGCAGCTCCCTTCTCCCCAAACCTGGAACATTGACTGCCTTACCACCTTAACCTTATAACACAACACTTCCTGGCTTTACATTCTATTAATTTGTGTCTATGGATTTTTTTTGTTTATTTTCTATCTTAAATTCAAATTTTATGATTCATCTCCCTCCAGGATTTATTGAAAAAGACTGAATCTATACTCTGATGAGAATTACAGAGATTTCAGTACAACATTCACTTTAGCATAAATATAGTCAATGAAGAGTATACCTGGAGCTTCCATTTTAAGCTTCTACTTCTTCCCAAGAATATGATACGAACATTTCCACAGGAATGGCCAGAAGATACTATTTGGATCTGTTTTCTCCTTCTTCTCCTGCCCATCCTTTTCTAGGCATGTTTATTTGCTGTGTCCCACACCAGAATCTTACCAAGGTATTATGGTTTAGATCAAGAATGACCCCAAAAGTCTCATGTGCTCAGAGGCGGGGCTTTTAGAAGGTGATTGGATCCTGAGGGCACTGTAGCTGATGTGCTGTTGGGAGGTGGGACCTGGCCAGGGAAGAGGTGGGTCATGGGGCGGGGGTAACCCAGAGGGTGCATCTCCCTCCCTAGCCCCTCCCTTTTCTCTCCGCTTCCTGGCCACTGTGGCACTAGCAGCTTTCCTCCAGCTGTGCCCTTCTGCCATGCAGTTTTTACCTGGGAGCTGGCCAACCGTGCACTATGACTGCGAACCAAAATAAACCTCTCTTTAAGTTGCGAATATCAGGTATCGTGTCCCATTGACAAGAAAGTGACTAGGACACACAAGGCTGTTGCTTTCATATTCAGTCTGTTGTCATGAATCTCTGCTTGAACCAACTGAGAGGAACCATCACCAGCGGATCTCTGTAGAGATTTGCTTATTCTCCCATACACTCTTCTTGTGCTTTGTCATGCTGTAGTTTGCTCACTATTCATTTGGATATTTGCTTTCCCTTTCTTCTCTTTCTCTTGCTCTTGCATACTCATCTGTACTTATATTTGAGGGCTCATTTTTCTTCATGCTAAACTCTTTGTAAAGACCTTTAAACTTCTTCAGACAGCAAGAGTAACTTTTGAAGTTGAATCCTGGTGCTCTAATTGGACAGAATAAGGATCTCCTCTATATCTGTATGTCATCATCAAACACCTGCCTGGGTACACCAGCTCAGTTTTATAGTACGGGGGGTTTTCTTCATACCAACTACCATGTCAGCCAAAACTGAATTAAAATTGTATCATTTTATGAATGAGAAAGTATAAGAAAGAATAAAAAATATATTTGTCTTCTATGCCTAAAGAAGCTTGTCTTTTTTACCAACCCATATTTTGAGAGCAGGTCAGATGTAGTGTTTGGCATATTAGGGAGCATAGGATTTGAACAGAGATTAGAGGTCCCCCAAATTGCATTCTTTTCTAACACTAGCTCCAACAAGCTTCCAGAAAAAGATGAGATGGTCCTATGAAAGCATCGTTATTAGCACAAAGCATATCTGGTACTTAAAAATAGGAAGCGCTGAGCAAAGAGGCTGCTCTTTGCCCTGGATGAGCAGCTGGCCAAGTGGTCTTTCTTTTCCCTTCTCTGTCCTTACCTCTCACATTCAGAGAGGAAAGGTAGGTCCAGAGAAGAGCAACATCTAGGAAGAACATCAAATTTCCAGGGAACAAGGCTCAACTAAAGTCACTAAATGTAAACATCTGTTTGGTCCTTCTGTTAAAGATGGAATGAATAAAGAAAGGAAAGATGATAAGGGAGGGTGAACGAAGAAAGGACCATCAGCAGCCCAGCCCCAAAGGACCACGATATAGTGATTGTGTAGGTAAAGTCAGAGGTTTCAAGAGACTTTTTGACAGGGAGTATAACATATATTTTTCCTGAAACAAATCTAGACCATCAGCCAAAGAAAGAGAATATTGCATTAAAAAGACAAGAAAAGTCTCTGTGTTTCTTGAACCTCCATGCTGAGTAATTCTTAGCATCATACTCTAATTGTAGAATGAAGTAATTCCTAAAATATTGGCTAAATTAGGTAAGTATTTAGAGAAATCAGCCAGATGTGATGATAGGACAAATAATTCAAGCATGCAAAATAATACAGAAATTTTAAAAGTATTACTATATTGTCATATTACTCAGTATTGTGTAAATTGAATTGTTCATCTTCAATTAATCTTTATCTTTGGGTTTGTGCTCTCTTTGTCTGTTTTTCTTTTCAGCCCCACTGTGTTCTCCTTGCCTCAAAAGAAAACTCAGCACCTGTTAAACTTGGGGGCTTTGGGGTAGCTATTCAGTTAGGAGAATCTGGACTTGTAGCTGGAGGTAAGACCATTTTTTAAATATTTCCTCCAAAACCTGTTCACTTTTAGGCTGGTGCAAAAGTTTCGAACTAAATATTATCCCATCCTTGGTGTTTCATACTGCATTTCATCCTACCCCCAAAAAAGAACCATCACATAGTTTTGAATTTAATAACTCAGTAGTTGTAATTAAAATTTTAGGTCTTTATGACTACATTCTGGGGCTGAGAGTGTAGCTCAGTGGTGGAGTGCATGGTTAGCATGCATAAGGCCCTGGTTCCAACACAAAGCGGGGCAGGAGGGATTCTTTAGAAAAGGCACTACATAGATTAGAACAGTTTTCGTAGATGATATTTGGGGCATAGAAGCTTTTACAATTGAACCAGCCAAAAGAAATCAAATCTAGAATGTGTGGATTAGCCACTTTCAAGTTTACATCTATGGCCAATTTTTAATTGTATACTGTTTTCCTTTTTCCTTGTATCGGAGAATCTTGCTCACACCATCAGTCTGTGTTTTTGCAAAGAGCAAGCAGATGTGAACACAGGGTGATTTTATTATTGACCAAAACAAAATGTAATTTAAGAACTCTCATGCTAGAATAAAAAGGAAAAAGGTTAAAAATAGAAACTTTCTTCACCAGAGTACAAAAGGATACTAATTACAGTTTCAAGTATTTGGATTTTTATTTGTTCTTTTCAGTAGACTCCAGCTCAGAACGCTGCCCTGTTTTTAGTTCTGTTGCTTAGTTTTACAAATTATACAATTCTCCATTCTGCATACTGTCAGTCTTATAGAGCATATTTTTGCTTTTCGAAGTCCTGCCAGTCTTCACAAAAGGAAAAATATGAAAAATATCAACAGAACCTTTTTAAACCTGTCATCCTTCAAGATGGCTTATGTTAAATTCAAATACCTGGCAAATTATAAATATCAAAGTAATAATCTCTTACACAGGATATTTCATTCAACTTAATTGATTATAGCTATGTCATCAAGCAGTAATAACATAGACCATCTTCTGAAAAATGAGCCATAGGTTGAACTTACATTCTTTAAATCATTTATTTACTACCATTGCCTTCTAAAATTAAATTGTTTTCTTCTAGTTTTCCATTTAATCATTTATACAATATGAGAAGTTGCAAGTAGAGTATATTTTAAAATAATGCTCCTTTTTTTTTTCCTAATTAGAAACTTTTTGTAAATGATTGGAAGTCTGACAGAGTCACGTAGTAAAGCATAGTTTAATCATAGAATCATTGATTCCCAGGACTCCATGGAACTCAGCTTCTTCAATCTTATGACCAGTAATTGAATTCTCCCATTATATTGTCAGTAAAGGGTTCAGTTCTGGTTTAACTTCCCCAGTGGCAAAGAATTCATTATGCCCCAGGACAGTTCATTTCATTTTTGGAGAACTCCTTAAGTACAGTATTGAAAAATTTGTCCTTATATTGAACAGAAATCTATCTTCCATCCAGTGGTCCTAATTCTGACTTTTGAAATCACTCTGAACAATTTTCATCCTTCCAGATGGTAGCCTTCAGATTTTAAAGACAGCTACCATGTCTCCCTAAGTATTACCCCAGTTAACTTCCCTGGGTTAATGTAGCCATTCCAGAACTATAAATGGTTTCAAATCTCTTCACTATCCACAAAGGGTGGGGCCAGAGCTGAACACCATAACTAGAGGTCCAATTCATCCACTGCACAGTAGCATTGGGCCAGCACTTCTTTTTTTCTGGATCTTAACATTTTATCAGGCTCTTTAAATTGCATTAGTTGTCTGAATACCACTGCTAGCTCACATTGATCTTGCAATCAACTAAAAATCCTAAATTATTTTTTCTAAACAAATGTTGCTATTAAACCAAGTCTCTCAAATCTAATATTTGTACAGATCACCCCTGTGTTAATACTGCACAATGATAATACATAATTTCTGATCCCCAGAGTTAATGAGATGACATCAGATAAGATGAAATGAAACACATTTGTTTTGTATGTTATATAGTGGCCATATGTAATGATTTTGCTTTTGTTACTCTGGATCTGCATCCTGTTAGTATTCATAATGTCATGGATTCTATTTTTTATTATGTGTTCTTGACTCAATGGGAAAGTAGATTCATTAGGTTTACTTGGACATTTTATCTATGTTAAGCTATTTTCCTAAAGTCCATGAACCCTTCCTCTAAATTGTATTTTTAAAGCTAATTTCAAACTCCCAGTATGTCAGTTATTTAAAATTTATTATTGTCTTTCCTCTAAAATTAAAATACTTTATGGTAGTCAAATTATCATCATTTCTTAGCAAAGCTTTCCTCATATTCTTGAAATAATTACTGTAAGCATTTGAAAAATTACTATAAGTTTTTACAAATACAGAATGAGTAAATAAGAGATAAATAATTTCCCTTAGACAAAGCTTTCTTGCTGTTTAAGGTGCTTTTGAAAGTTTGCTAATATTTATCAGCTTTGAAGCAGAAAGCTATTTTCCTTTCAGTTAGAATCTTTGATCATTCAGACCTCCACATAGGAAGGTATTCTCTCCTTTATGTTCCATGTGGTAAAAAATAAAATAAAATTTAAATATGTTGTCCCTATCTGAAACTGAGCTATTTGGAGAATTTATTTATCCAGAATACAATTGGAACCCAGAAAATAATTATAATAACAGCAAACCTGTTCCTATCCTTAAAAACCATTTGTGGTCCTCTCCGTTAGCATCTCAAAACTTTCTCTTTCAAAAAAGAGAATTTTTCATAAAGTTGTATAGATTTATGTTCCTTAATAACTTTCACCTGCTAGTCCCTCTGAATGAAATGCTTTTTGTCATTTAATTTGTTGTGTTAATTCCTACTATTATTGAAGGCTGAGCAAACAATTTTCTCCTCTTAAAAGCAGGAAGAGCTTAACTTTCTGAGTTAGGTAGCCCTAACTTCTCTTCCTTTTCTTCCATATTACGAGAACTATCTGGGCTATATACCTCCATGTAGCATTTGATATAGGTGTTGTAATCATAGCAAAGACAGAAATTTGTAAGAGGTAGAAAACCATGACTTATCCTTGTGTGTCCACAGTGCTTACCATGTCCTTGCTAGCCTAGGAGCTAGGAGCTAGCAAGTACTTGAGAAATTGCTATGAAATTAAAGAATGTGGTTAATAGTCAGTTGCCATTCAATGGCAGATTATAAACAACAAATTAGGAGAAACCAGGACTGGAGTAAGCATAGTAAGAGAAAAGAAAGCCTGACAGAAATTTAAAAAAAAAAAAATATATATATATACACATACATATATATATACATGTATATATACATATATATATCACAACCCCCCATACACACACACACACACACACACACACACACACACACACACATACATCTCACAAACCCCAAACTTGGAAAGCACAGCAGCCTTTTAATACCAAAAGAAAGTAGCCCTGACATACCTTTGAAGTTCCTGATGGTGCATTCTGTTCTACAGCATAGTTGTTTAATTGACATCAGTAGTGACAACCTGAGTCGTCAAGAGGAGTTTATACTCTTTGCAGCATCCTGTGTAAAAGAAGTCAGGAAATTGTAGAAAGGTAGTCATACAAAATTATTAATGTAAAAAAGGTTATATATGTAAAGATTTAAATCCTAAAAGTATTAAAAATGTAGCTACTCAGAGCAACTCCTTCCCTAGAGTTCTAGGTAGAAAGGTTTTATTATATTATCAAAATACAACATTTAAATACTTAGAGTATTTCACAAGCAGTGACATTTAATTTGGTTTGGTAATTGGTTTCCTGTTCTTAGAATTTTGTGGTCAGAGTCGTAAAAATGATCACAAAGAAGGAAAATAAGAGCAAAAACAAGGAGTTTGGGGAAGTCAATGTTATATGAAAGATTAACTCCAGTCCTTTTCACATTCTACTGATGTACTTGACATAAAAGGAGCATTTCTGTATATTCTTTCCACCATGGTGTTTCCCTCTACCATCTCTGAGCAAATTCTTGAACCTGAAGATGCACATCTTCCCCAAGAATGAGCACTAATTTTCCAAAGTTGGATAGTCTTCAGTCCAGATAGATGGAGAGAACCTCCTCATTCTGGTCATGGTGGCTCTGATTATTTGCTGAGCGAGACTCCCGGTTTGAGTCATCTGACCTTTTCTGGTGTGGAAAGTAGTAAGAGTCAAATTGAGTTTCAAAGCCTCCTCTGAACCCTCAGCAGATACCTGACCGGTGTCCCATTACCAGTACCCTGAACTCCTGCTCTGCTTTTCCCAACTCCTGCCAGCTCCTGTCCATGAGAACCAGGCTCATCCTCCAGGGGCCCCTCCCTGTCTCCCTGTCCAAGCTGCTAATGAAGTGAGTGACTTAGCTCACATTGCTTCAGCTTCTTGATGCTACTTGAAAAGGCAAAATGGGACAATCCAGAAATAAAAATTTCTCTAGCCAAGTCCTTCTAACTAGTGCAGAGTTTTCAGTGGGCTACTGTACATTTTAGATGAAGATATTTTCACTATCGAAACCCTAAATTTACGGTCTTCTATTAGGGGGGCAGGAAGGAAACTCTAATGATCTGCAGCAAAGGTACATCCTCAACATGTGAGCTAAGACCTGCTCTAGCCTTTTCTGTCCCAACTGAGTTTGATAACTATTAACAGACCTTGTGGATGTATGCTGTGTAGCTGGACCAGAAGACCTCTTAAGTTCTTTTTAAAAGCAGAAGCACAGTTCTGAGCTCTAAATAAAGTATTGTGCAATCTTCAAAGTAAAACTTATCTTGGATTCAGTATGATAAGAGACAGACAGAAGGAAAGAGGAAGGAAGGGAGCTGGCCCCACACACAGCTAGAAGGGCTGCCAAGTCTAGCGGACAGTGCCCTGTCCCACAGTGATTTCCCTACAGGGCACAAGCCTTTTATTTCACAGTAGGAAAAAATACTCCCTAGAGGTGCAGTAGATATTATATAAAAGGAAGATAATATTCAGAAGAGAGGAGAACTAGAAAGGAAGAAGGGGGAAAAGAAGGAAGGGAAAAAGGAAAGAAAGGGGAAAGGGAAAAAATGGAAAAATATAAATAACCTGCTGTAAATAGGGAAGGGGGAACAGAAGGGAGGGGTGGGGAAGAGGAGGGAAAACCAAGATACATCATGTACAGGTACTAAATAATCATGATGAATGTGATCATTATGTATACAATGTACCAATACATGCTCTTGGAAAAAAAAGAAAATAAAATAAAAATTTTAAAAAACATCTTGAAAAAAAGACTCCCTTTGGGATACTGAGTTAAAGATCGATATTAATGCATGAACAACTTAGATTCCTTCCAAAAAACTATTTTTTTAATTGGGGGTGGGGGAACTCTTTAAAGAAAGACGAAGGTCAAAGAGGACTGAACGGGAGGAGCTTCATTGTTTTGTTTTGGTGAATGTCATTTATTTGCTCTCATTCTCTTCAAACGTTAATGTTAGGAGGAAGCTAAGCTAAGAATTCCACTGACCATCATTAATTACTCCTATCAACTCAAAATCAACTGAGCAGGATTGCAGATTCAAATTAATATTCCAAAACAAAGTTCTCCACGTTAGGTTTCTTGGGGAATTTCCACCTGGTAATCAAAAGTTGTGTTTTTGCCAGACTTTTTCTCTTTCCTACCCTCGGCCCAAGGCAGCCCTCCCATTGCTTTCCTGGGCAGGTACAGACTCTGCCTGCTAACTCTTGTACCTGCCCCTGCTCCAGATTAGAAAATGTAAGCTTCGTGAAGCAAGAAACACAAGAATGTCTGCTGTGCAGAATTCCAAAGGGGATGCCAGGGTCCTATCCTGGGCTTGAAAATTTCAAGAGGTGATTCATAAGTCATTTTTTTCTTTCTCTTAACTTCATTTAATGGGGAGAAGAGAGGTGGTGAAATCATATATATATTGGTAAACATTTTGTTCAGATTGTTATTGTTCTATTATTTTCAGTTTTCTAGTGGAAAGCCTTATTTTATGTGAACAGTTTTCCCTCATGCTATCATTGTTTGAAATGTAGGGCGTGTTGGAACACCTCATTTTATGGCCCCAGAAGTGGTCAAAAGAGAGCCTTATGGAAAGCCTGTGGACGTCTGGGGTTGCGGTGTGATCCTTTTTATCCTGCTCAGTGGTTGTTTGCCTTTTTACGGAACCAAGGAAAGATTGTTTGAAGGCATCATTAAAGGAAAATATAAGGTAATGTAATCTGATCTTTTTATTTTTCCACTAAGATCAAATTATCCTGAAAAGTGTGTTTTGAAGTTACGGTCTGTCTCTGCTCACTGGTGGGCTGCCACCCAGTTATCCAATCAGAAGAAAGCTCTCTGTTTCCAGGGTGGGCACTGTGGCCTGGTGAGGAGTAAGTTTTCTGAGATGATGTCAGCTGAACCATCATCCCAATGAAGAAAACTTTCGTGGCCCTTCTTGGTGTAATTGAGAAAAGATCTTCATTTTTAAAGTGCTTGGCTTGATTTGGAAAGTTAAAATGAATATCATCCAGGAACTTTAAGTCATCCCTTATCTTTACTTTAAATTTATGCCAGCACAACCAAAACTTTTGCCATTTACATTCCAGGATAAAGCGAAATTGCCAGTATCACGACTGTATTTCATAATACAATTTAGACGCATTTTCATGGGACTTAAACATGCATATTCTTCTTTGGCCCCTGTGTGTCAGAAACCTCAGGTACTGTCACAGATTGTGGTTACAGAATTATTACTTTCATTATTAAAAAATTTAAGTCGTTACTGACATTGCGAATGGCTGTATCAAAAAGACCTAAGGATTTTTAGAATGTAAATAAACTGCAGGTCGATTTCACTACCCTAGCTCTTTTTAAGGCTTTTTTTTTTTTTTTTTTTTTTTTTTTTTTTTTTTTTTTTTTTTTTTTTTTTTTTTTTTTTTTTTTTTTTGCCCTGTACCACCACATACAGCTGAGGGGGACTTGGGGGCTGAGCAGGGGAAGCATGGCAGGGTCCATCTCTCAGGTCAGGGCAGTGTCTATTGCGAAATTATTTTTCCTCCCATTATTACAGAAACTTTCTATTCATTTTCAGCCATGCCTAGCAACATATAACCAAATAAAGGTTTATGTAACACAAGATTCTCCAACCGTAAGGCTTCAGAATTCTCTTTTCAGTTCCTCAGCAATGTTAGAATTTTATATGGGACTTAAAAAAAGAAAGAGAGGGTGAGAGAAGGGAGGGAGGGGAAGGTCAGGTGGGCAAGGCAAAACAAAATAATTTCAGAGTTGCAGCCTTATTCTTTTAAACCATAACAAAAGCTTGTGGGGGTGAATATGGTGTAGACTTTGCCTTGTGCACCATCAACTCATAAGTACATACAGGTTTGTCATTTTGTTTTGTTTGGTTTGGTTTTGCTGTAGGATATCTGCCAAAACTCTGTTAATAAGAAAGATGTTTCAAGTATAGATTTTTCTTCTTTTCTTAGAGTTAGTTGACCACTGAGGTATAAAATCAATATTTTGAAGGTAACTAAATGCCTCAGGAAATTGCTTGTAGGTAGTCATCCCACTCCAATCCCTGGAAATTGTGAGTGGCTATCAGGAATGCACAGCCCTGGGCTTTCTGGTTGAATTTTGCCAAATCAGATGAAGTCACAGATAACTAATATATATGAAAAGGTATACAATTAGTAGTTCATCTGCATAATAATATTACTAGCAATAATGGTAGTTAACGGAAACAGTATTGCGAGGAACTGCTGTGAGCACTGTACTTATTTATTTTATTAATATATGTTTGCAACACATGTAGTTTACAGTCATCTTGGAGAATGATTACATGTGCATAGTACAGTTTGTTTGTTTTTTTAATCCCCTTTCCCTTTCCTCTCCCTCCCTCCTCCTCCAGCTCCCCATCCCAATATTCATTCTTGTTGATATTATTAATCTTAGCTCATGTTATAACATATAATGTTTACATTAACTGAGGTTGTTAGGCTCCTATACATGGCATATCTTCTTATTTCCCCTTTCCCTCTTCCTCACCCCTTACCTTTGTTACCTTGGTCCTCTTCCCTTATTGCAAGAGATCTGTTCCCTCGTCCCTTTCTATCAATCCTTTATTATTCTCTTTGTACTTTGCCTCACTCGAATGAGATACCATACAGTGTTTAAACTTCTGTGTCTGGTTTATTTCACCAACATTATATTTTCCAGTTACATCCATTTTCCTATAAATGTCTCAAATGTGTCATTTTTTATAGCTAAGTAATATTCCATTGTGTAAAATGGCACATTTTCTTTATCCAATCATCTGTTGATGGGTAAACAGTCTGCTTTCAGGATTTAGCTGTTACAAATTATGCTGCTATAAACATTGGTATGCATGTATTGCTGAGAGTATGATGGCTTAAGCTCTTTGGGGAAGATACCTAGAAGGGGGAGAGCTGGGTCATATAGAATTTCTAATTTCAGTTCTTTAAGAAATCTCCTTACTGATTCCCACGATGGTTGTATTGGTTTGCATTCCCACCAGCAATGCAGGGGGGGTTCCTTTTTCACTACAGCCACACCAGCAATTGTTATTGTTTAATTTCTTAATGATTGCCATTCTTTCTGGAGTAAGATGGAATCTTAGCGTTGTTTTAATTTGTATTTCTCTAATGGCCAGAGATGTTGAACATTTTTTCATGTATTTGTTGATCATTTGTATTTCTTTCTCTGTGAAGTGAGCACTGTTATATTAACTCATTTAATCCTCTCAGCAACTTATGAGGTAGTTACCATATATTAAAATCTCCCACCTGTCTTTTTGAGTTGGAAGCATTTGCTAACAATAGAATCCTTCCTTTGTGTTTGTTCAGTTGCTAAACTTCCTGGTTTCCAAGGCAATGTGCTTCACTCCCAACAGTGTCTGATTTTGTCTATTTTTAAAACACTGAATAATTATTTCTGTTTCTTGCTAACAAACTTGAATATTCACATTGTCCAAAAATTAAATTATTTTAAAATTTCCTCTTCCAAAGTAATAGTAACAGTATTACAGTAGGATGGTTGGTTGCAGCTATATCAATAATGTCTGTACCTAGTTTGGAAACTTATTTACTGTTAGCAACTTATTTACTGTTTTATTTGGCTAATCTCACCTCTTAGTCATGACTTTCCTTACAAAAGGTCGAGGTTTTTAGCAACTTAGTTTGAAGTATAGATCCATCTCTGCCACCTATGATGAACCTGTGGGCCTTTCACAAAAAAAGAAAAAAGTATATACACACACATATACACACGTACCTACTGTAAAAAGATTCTGTCAGTATTCATTGTTACTTTTTTATTATAGAAATTTTTAAACAAAAAGAGTGGAGAAGCCAGGCATGATAGGGCATGCCTGTAATCCTAGCACTCTAGGAGGCTGAGGCAGGAGGATTGCAAGTTCAGTTGCCAAGCCTATGCTGTTTAGTGACTTAGCAGGAGAGTGCCTCAGAATAAAAAACAAAAAAGGGCTGAGGATGTAGCTTAGTGCAGACGCCCTGAGTTCAGTCCCCAGTACTTGGGGGGGGAGGAAGAGTAGAGGACCTTAGCTTCAATAGTTAATATAGTTACCCAATCTTATTTTTTTAATTTAATTAGCAGTGCATTCTTAGAATTTATTGCTGACATCACCTTCAAAGCACTATATTACAATTTAAATGTGGATTTCAATTTACCTAAAATATGGTATTTAAAGAAATTGCAAGTGGTTATATTATACAATTCTTTTTCTTACCTGGACATAGTGGCACATGTGTGTAATCCCAGCACTTGGCAGGCTGAGGCAGGAGGATGACTGTGAATTTGAAGCCAGCCTGGGGCTATATAGTGAATTCAAGGCCAGCCTGAACTACAAACCAAGACCCTGTCTCAAAAATCCAAAGGAAACAAACAAATAAATAAAAAACATTATTTTCTATTTTATTTTATTTTTAGAGACCATAGAATATTCTTTTTTTGGTTTTTTTTTACCCCTTTCCCCTCTGCTCCTTTCCCCTTCCATCTCTTGGTCCCTTTCCTTTTTGTGAAAGTTCTATATGTGTGTACTACTAGATTATTTTAAACTAAATCCCCAAAAAAAAAATTCATCACTCTGCTGGTTCTTAACAAAGGTACTGTTAACAAAATCCTTCATCTTAATGGATATTTTCAAGAAGAATTAGATGACATCTTTTAAATGCAATATCTTCAAATTATAAACTGCTACTGGTCTGAAAATGATTTTAATTTGACTTCTTATTTCCATTTGCTAGCTTAGTTGATATTTTAAGGTAAATGTCAGAGACTACCATTTAACTGAAATATGTGCTAACATTTAACCTCAGTTAAAATTCTTTTTTATAAAGGACAAAATAATATTTCCCAAACTATCTAATTATATTTATATATATGGTACAGGGTCATCTCATACCATTTTCACAGGTAGCCAAGTGGTTATCTACACAGCAAGGTTCTAAGCTACATAAATGGGATTGTTTTATAGCCCAGTTTTGTTCCTTTTTGTAGACCCAACCTCCCAAATTAATTTTCTCTACTAGGAAGAGAAAAACCTGTATTGGACTTGCTCATAAACAGGACAGGGAAGTATCCGTCCAAATCATGACTCATTTCAGAATCTTGCCATCATTTCCAGATAATTTCTCAAAACCTCTGCCAGGGAGAAATCATTCAGACTTTCAAGAGGACATCAAGACCAGAAAGGGAGGGATCTGGGCATACCCAACATTCACAGCAAGCCTTCCAGAAGATCACCTGGTTTCAGCCCTCATCCTCACTGAAACAAGCCTGCAAGCTGCTACATAAGCAGCACTTCCAGGACCTTTTTGGGTTTTGGTCTCCAAAGGCTCCCTCCTGTGTACTAGCCCGTGTCCTATAGCACAGGCCCTGTTAAAGTAAAGACTCGCTTTGGTGTTCCGGTTTAAAAAAAAAAAAAAACCCACATCAGCCCCCAAGATGGGAAAAGAGGAGCAAGATTATCAAGCCCTGTCTAGTTACCGCCTTATTCCAAACAGGTCAATTGGCTACAGTTCCAATAGGATGACAATATTCACACTATCTCATGACATTCACCTTCATGGGATTTGACAAACCAAAGAGACTGCTATTTGGAATTCTGCCTGTTTGGAAAAAGAAATGGAACACCCCCAATTTTAAGAGCTACCCCTAACATGGAGACACTTTTCCTTCCTCATTTACTGGTAGAAGTACAACGCCTCACCTAAGCTAGAGCTAAGTATCTATTGCTAGTCCTTGGCCAAATTGGGTTAATTTCTTTTGGCTGTGAGCCAAGTGCTATGATTTCATTTGGCTTTAAATTGCTGTGGAGTTTATTTTCCATCTTTCTCCCTCAGAAGGTAAGATAGGTCTCTGCTGGTTACAGCCAGGACATTGGCCTGGGGGTGCATCTCAGTGGTAGAGTGCTTGTGTCACATGTGCGAGGACCTGGGTTCAATCTCCAGGGCCAAAAAAAAAAAAAGACAAAACAAAGCTATGGCATTATTGAAGTTCCTGGCATCAGGAAGCGCCCATCATCAGGATGTCCAATCCTGCAGAGTCCTGATGGTGGATAGGGAATGGGACCCTACTCCATCCCTGCCTCCTGTCACCCAAAGCACTCTCAGAATTGTTTTCTCATTTCTAATCTCAGCCATGTCCCCTTTCCTGGGTGCCTTCCAGCTTTTCTTTACAGCCCCTTACCATCTCTCATAGGTCTTCAAACAATTCATCATTGTTTTTGTTTGATTTTAGTCACTTACCTTGTCGTTTAGTTGTCTCATCTGAAAGAAGGCTAAAAGTAAGTGTACAAACAAATTAGTTATTTTGTCAGATTATAGTAGTAGTATTTTTTCCTAAATAATGAAATTGATATCCTCTGATCAAAATATCCTATTAATGATTTTTCATAACTTCACAATTACTGATCCCAATTTTAAAAACGTATTTTTAAAATATTTCTTTAATGTTTTAATTTTTAAATTTTATTTTAGTCCTTTCTGGATCAAGATATGCTAGTCTCTTTAGCTGAAATATCTAAAGTTAGAAACTGAGTCATAAGCATTCTGTTCTTTATTTATTGAAAATATTATAATAATACGATAACAAGAACATGCGTGGAATATTCACTGATGCAAATTCTCATATAATGAACAACAAAGAATTGTGTTTGTCCTTTTCTTCCTCAGAAAGTAAGCCTTTTAGAAACAGATTTCTGTTCTTTGCTCTGAGGATTTTATTCACACTGAAGTAGTGTAGGAATATTAATAATAAATGTTCATTTCTCACTGATGATAACTATGTAGTTTTCCTTTTCTTCTCCTCAGATGAATCCGAGGCAGTGGAGCCATATCTCTGAAAGTGCCAAAGACCTAGTACGCCGCATGCTGATGCTGGATCCAGCGGAAAGGATCACTGTTTATGAAGCACTGAATCACCCATGGCTTAAGGTACCTGAACCCGCAGGTCACCATCCACACCATTGAGACACTTATGGTGGCTGCAGTATATTGCTCTATAATGTCATTCTTCACCTTTGCTTTTTTTTTAAGCATTTTCCATTAGTTTTTCTCATCTTGTTTGCTGTTCCTGCATGTCATCTGCAAAAAACATTTGAGTAGCATGCAGCCAGCAGACTACAGAAGCAGATGAAGACAGAATACCAAAGGAAGGCCTGTTTGTTCTCTGCCAACATGTATTTCAAAGATGGCAACATGAACAATTAAAATGATACTGTATTATGATTAATTATTTTCAGTGTGACTATGTGCTTTAACTATTTTCCAATAGAGCTAGATATGAACTTACTGTCTTGGGGAAAAGTCACATTTTTAAAAAATCTTTTTATATTCCTTCCATCTTTCCAATGAGTATTAAGGAAAACTCTAACTCTCAAGCATAAGTGAAATAGTACTGTTTGATTAAAACATTATACAGTTTGGTAATTCCAAGAAATTCTCACTTTATACGTGTCTTAGTTACCTTTCTCTCATTGCTGGGACCAAATACCAGACACTCAAAGTTAGGGGAAGAAAGGTTTATTTAGCTCACGGTTTGTAGAGGTTTCAGTCCACAGTCAGCTGGGTCTGAGGCAGGTTGGCATGGCAGACAGGCAGAAGTCAGCAAGGTAGGCAAGGGATGCAAGCAAGGGGCAGGGTAACTAGCTTCTTCCTGTATTTTATATCTTATCTAGACTACCTTTTTTTAGGGTGGGCAGTACTCCCACCCTTAATCCTAATACCCTTAATCCTAGCGTCACATCCTTGATCCCAGCAGAACCATGCCAAACCAATCAGTGGACTAATTAGTAATCACACACTCTAGATCCAGCTCCCTCTTACCACGTGAGGCTTTGGGGGGACATCTAGACACAAACCACAATAGGTAAGAAAACTAATGCTCTGAGAGGTTAACAGTCTTTCCCCAGCCCCCAAAAAAATCTTGCCCGAAGTTACAGAAGTTGTCAGTGGTGGAACCAGGATTTTAATTCAGCCTATCCACCGCCCTAACGTTTATATACTAGATTCTATCACTTTCGCTTTCTCAGTGACATTGTTCTATCACTTTTCCCCTTTCCTGAGTCATCAGTTTTCTGTCTCTTTTGGATCTAACGTGCTGTAATTTATTCTTATTACTTACATACATACATATTTACATATACCTCCTCTTGATCCTACAGCCCCCTGCAGCTTCTGCCCCTATTCTCTGTTTATTTTAACACCAAAACTCGTAGACAGAGTTGTCTGTACTCACTTCCTCCAATTTCTCCCATCCTTTTGTCTTGAACCCACATTAGTCATGGTCACAATCCTACCAACTCCACTAAAACAGCTCTTATCAGGCTGGGAGTGCAGCACAGTGGTACAGCACTTGCCCAGCATACATAAACACTCTGGTGTCTATCCCCAGCACCACAAAAACAACGCAAAACAAACAGAAACTCCCAGCTCTTATCAAATCACTACTGACCTTCACATTGTTAGGTTTAGTGGTCAAATCCCAGAGCTTGTCCTTTGTGGCCTCTCAGCAACATTTGACATCCATCCTCCCGAAACACTTGTCTTCCCTTGGCTTCCAGGACACCTCATGTCCTGGTTTCCCATCTCCCACTCCAGCTGCTCCTCCTTGGATCTTACTGATGTTTCCTCATCTCTCCTCACCCACCTCTTGAAGTTGGAGGGCCACTGGCCTCAGTCCCTGCTCCTCCTCTTCTTCTCCAGCTACACTCAGGCCCTTGAAGACCTCCTCTAGTTCTCTTGGCTTCAAATGCTGTCTGCACACCACTGACTCTTGCATCAAGGCCTCTCTCCTCATGTATCTTTTTCTTAATCTGCTATACAGCCTGATTTCCAAAGAGCTTTCTGATTTCACTTCTTGCTGCTTTTCCCTTCTCTCACTCAGTTCCCATCATATTGGCCAGAGACCACAAGCACAGTCCTGCCTCGGCCTCTCTGTATTAGTCAGGCCCTTTCTCTAGAGTACCGTTCTTCCAGATGTCTTCCTGCTTTATTCCCCCACCATCTTCAAATCTTTGCTAAGTAAACTTTCCCTGGCTGCTATTTAAAATTTGAGGAAAAGAATGACCCCACCATCAGAATTCCCATCCCCTTTCCCTGCCTTGTTTTTCTCCATGATATGTGCCACCATAAGACATATGTTACTTATTTGTTTATTGTGCCTACCCCCTAAAATATAAGCTGTATAAAGGTAAATATTTTCAGCTCTGGGTTCACTTCAGTCTAGAACCTAGAAAGTATCTGACATATAGGAGGTGCTCAACAAATATTAATGATTTAATGAATGAATGTTCATTATGTTTTACCATCTTGTTTGCCAGAATTTATGCAAAACAGTAAGGTTATTAAAGGTTACTAAAACATAGATTGTATATCTTAGTGACAGGTTATTAAAGCATAGATTGTATATCTTAGTGACAATGACATGGAATAATATTACAGAACAATTTTGGAATGCCAGTAAATCTTGATTTTCCTTAAGAACATGATTTTTCCCTATGCATTTAGTCCTCTGGCTGAATTATTCCTGATTTTCTACAGAAAAGAGTAGATAAACAATTCTTAGATACTTTCTTAGTATTGTTTATCCCACATATGAAATGAACAGTTTAGAGAAGATTCCTATTTCTCCATTGCTTTTTTTAGTTTTTCCCTAATGGGAGTGTTTTGTTCATTAGAAGCTAGTCTAATGCCAAATAGCAATTAAAATGGCACCATTTTAGTCTTTTTTAAGATTCTTTTGAAAATGTTTTAACACTATACAGTACATCCTCATAGTAGCTTTCATAATCAAAACTTATCTTGACTAATAACATTTATTTTTGGAAACTCTTATCCTTGCCAGTGATTATAGTTCTTATTCTACATAATCTGAACTTAATATGTAATAGATTGCTGGCACCACAAAGACAAGAGACAAGAAATGTTAGTAATTTAAATGAAAAAGTCCAGATGGTTGTTTGAGCTTAGTGTCATGTGCCATATCGAGCTAAATTTAACTTCACTGCTTATGTGTCATCTGAAGATGGAGGAATTCAACAAGAAGGTTATCTAGCTGGTGAGAACAAGCTTCTGTTACATTTCAATACTTGTCCAGGTTTATTTGTAACTCATTATAGTGAATGTACATTGTGTTGATTGAGAATTACTAAAATTTAAGCTAAACTTTAATTCTGAAAAAATCCTTACTAACTGCAGAGTGAAGAAATAAATGATAAAAATTCTTTGTAATGCAAAGTGCCCAAAGTCATAATACCATTGGTTTGTATCCAAAAAAACCAGGAATTAATTCTTTGATAAAACTAAATAAAAAGTCCTATTTAATCATTTCATGTCAAAAAAGAATTTGAGTATTAGACCAGGTCATATGTGAATGTCTTATGATTGTTACATTATATCTGCTTAACACCTTTACCCAAATTAATGATACTTGCTGTAAATATTCACTCCAAAAAAAAAAAAACAAAAAAAAATTCACTCCAACAAAAGTAAGCCAACTGAGACTATGCTTTCCTTACAGGGACTAAGCTCTTCTCATACCCTTTCCAGCCTCACCATGTAGACTTGTAAAATGTATTGACTATAATAAAAGGTGAAAAGGGTATTTATATCAGGCTAATCAATTTGAATTTTGGAAAAATCAATCAATACCAATTTAATGTGTATTTAGTAACTAGTGTACACAAAGGATTATGAACCATGCACTTTCTTAAAATGCAAGAAACATTGCTTTAGAAATCGTTCTGAATTCAGATCATATTATTAGTGTCAAGAGGGATTATTTAATCCAGAGAAAAATATTATTTTAACTCTTGCCCCATTTATAATGCCTTGAGGTTTTGTTGTTGCTTACTGGCTTTCTGGTAAGAGATACCTTTATTAATAACTTTTTTAATCATATGATTTCATCACTTAGAAAATATCAGAAATTACAATTAAAGCATAATTTTATTTAAAAATTCAAACATACTTTTGGGCTTTGTCATTAGCTCCTTGTCCACTTCGCATTAGTGAATGGTAGGCAGAAAAGGGGTTCACTAGACATAGAGTTCACGGTCACAGATATAATAAACTTCCCAGTTTGCTTGAGAGAGGACGGTGTAGCCAGGCTGTGGAATAAATTTCAAATGATACTGATGTAAACTAAAGACAAAGGAAGGATTCTGTCCTACGTGGGCAGCCTCTTTTCAGTGGGCTTTTCTTGGGGCTTGGTTTATCTGTGGCCCTTATCCTTGGGATTTCTGGGTTACAGGATGCTGTCATACCAAGGCCAGGGTATGTTAGGAAGCAAAAAGAATTCCAGTGTCATCACAGTCTCACCCTAGGATCCCTGGCCAGTCTATCTTTTCCCAAGCTTCAAGAGTCTTCCATTAGTTACTTTAGGTATCATATCCAGAGCTTTTAGTGTAATTGGTCAAGGTATCAGGTGAAACATGTTTATTCTGTCTTCTCACTGGGTAACCATTTAGCACTTCACTTTTGAATCAATTTCCATATTATCAATAACTCTGACTAAAGCAGTACACACTGGGGAAAGTGAATAGGGAATGTTTCAAAGATCAACTCCAGTACTCATCTGTTGCGCTGGGATCTAGACATGACACACATCTTCTAGGCTGTTTGCCCTGGTCTTCCCATCTCATCTGGCATCAGACTTCTGGTTGTTCATACCAAAAACCTTGGCATGTGGTGGCATTGTTGACTCCTCTTTCTCTCACACCCCATGTCCAATCTGTGAGCAAATCCTTTCCTATCTGCAAAATATATGCAGAATTAAGAACTTCTGATATTTGGAAGACACTAATAAGAGAATGAAAAACAAAACTATAAACTAAGAATAAATATTTGAAAATTATCTGATAAAGGACTTATATCTATAATATGTAAAGAATTCTCAAAACTCACTCAGGAAGAAACCATACAGTCCAATTCAAAATGGAATGAGATTTGAACAGACACTTCAACAAAGAAGATAACAGGTAGCAGATAACCACGAAGATCCTCAGCATTATGAGTCATTAGGAAAATACAAATTAACACCAGAATGGCTAAAATAAGAAAAACTTGCCCTACCAAGTGTTGGCAAGGATATAAAACAACTGGAACCCATAAACTGGCTAGTGGGAATGTAAAATGGTATAGCCACTTCAGAAAACAGTTTGACAGCCTCTTAAAAAGTTAAAGATATTCCTATCACATGGCCCAGCCATTCTACTCTGTAGTATTTGCCTAAAAAAAAAATACATATTCATGCAAACACTTGTATATGTATGTTCATAAGAAGCTTTATATGTAATACTCAAAAAATTCAGAGTGGATTTCAAGCCAAAACTGATTAAGAGAGACAAAAAAGGTCACTACATCCTTGTAAAGGGAACAATCCAAGAACAAGAGATGACAGTCATCAGTATATATGCACCAAATACCGGTGTGCCTAACTATATACAACAAATATTAATGGACATGAAAAATCAAATAAGCACTAATACAGTTGTAATGGGGGACTTCAGTACCCCACTGTCACAAATAGACAGATCAACTAGACAAAAAATCAACAGGGAAATATCAGAACTAAACCAAACTTTTGAACAAATGGATTTAGTAGCTGTATACAGAGTATTCCAACTCACAACATGTAACACTCAAAAAATGGAAACTACCATGGACTCATCAACAGATGAAAGGATAAATTATGGTGCAGCCATACAACAGAACACTACTCAGCGATAAAAAGAAGTGAACTATTGATATATACAACATGGATGAATTCAAAATCATTATGTTGCATGAAAGAAACTAGACAATACTGGGCACATACTGTATGATTCTCTTCATATAAATTTTAGAAAATATAAACTAAGCTATAGCAACAGAGAGTAGATCAGTGGTTGCCTGGGAATGGGGACTACAAGGGGGCATGAGGAAACTTGGGACTAACGGGTGTATTTGTTATCTTGATTGTAGTGATGGTTTTATGGTTGTAGACATTTAACTGTCATACCCTCCCAATCTATTTTCAACACAACAACCAGAGTGTTCCTTTAAACCCACAAAATAAGCGACCCAATCAAAAAATAGGCAAGCAAAATGAACAGATGCTTCATAGAAGAAGAAACAAAAATGGCCAATAAATACATGAAGAAATACTCAACATCACTGGCCATTAAAGAAATGTAAATTCATACAACACTGTGATTCCATCTTACTCCAGAAAGAATCTCCATCACCAAGAAATCAAATAACAAATGCTAGAAAAGATGCAGGGGAAAAGGAACCCTTCTACATAGTTGGTGGAAATGTAAACTAGACAACCACTATGGGAATCAATATGGAGATTTCTCAAAAAACTAAAACTAGAAATTCCATTTGACCCAGCTACTCCCCTCCTAGGTGTCTTCCTGGAAGAGTTAAAGCCATCATATTTCAGAGAAACATGCATACCCATGTTTATAGCAGCACAATTCATAATAGCTGAATCTTGGAAGCAGCCTATATGTTCATCAGTAGATGAATGGACAAAGAAAACGTGGTATTTACAGACCATGGAGTACTACTCTGCCACAAAGATAAACTTGAGTCATTTCTAGGTAAATGGATACACCTTGAGGCCATAATGCTAGGTGGGATAAATCAGACACACAAATTTAAACACCACGCTGTTTCTCTTATATGAGAAACACAGTAAAAATAAAGAGCAAAATAAATGATAGCTAATAGAAAGTAGGGAGATACATAGATGGTTCTCAAAAGGGAGGGACTCAAGAGATGGAAGGAGAGGAAGAGGGAGAAAAGGGATAGGAGATGAAAAAAAGGAACTGGGATGTGTTACGTACATGTGCCAACTTCCCACAAGGAATGTAAACATTATGTACTACACACAGGTACTAATAAACTTAAAAAAAGAGATGGAGGAGAGGGGAAGGAGATAAGAAAAGAATTAAGACGTATTATCAACATATATCAACTCTGCACAAGGCATGTATAAACATGTACTAATAAAAAATAAAAATTGAAAAAAATAAAAACTTTTTTCAAAACCTTCAGAAAAAAAGTTAAACCAGATCATGTCACTCCGGCTCCAGAAACCCATAGTGGCTCCCTCTCCCACTCAGAATAAAAGCCAAAGATCTTTCACAGCCTACCCCAGCCTTGTCATCTCTTCAATCCAATCTATCTTCCCTGCCGCCTGTCACTTTACACATACTGATCTCCTTGCTATTTCTCGAAAATTCCGGGCATAACCCTCTCCTGGTCTTTGCATTGGTTGTTGTCTCTGCTTAGACCGCTCCCTCGCCTCTTTTGAATGCTGCCTTCTCAGTTATGCCTATATTGACCCCTACTATTTTAAATTGTGGTGCACCCACCCCTCCAAATCTGCTTTCCTTTTTGGTTTTATTCAGTACACTTTTGTCATTCTATAATTTACCTTTTTTGTATTTTCTTATCTTTTCTGGCTAGAATATGAGCCACATGAGGGCTGATATCTTTGGTTTTACTTGTGTATCTCAAACACATAGAACAATGGCTGGTGTATGGCAGCCCTCTCAAGAAATATTTGTAAAATGAGTGAATGCTTGTAGCATATAAATCTTCAAACTACACCGACAAATTAGGGTACAACCAAAGGGAAGAGAAGAATGCAAGAGGAATAATCGAGGCAACTGGGATGTTACCTCAAAGAACAGATTTAGTAGGCACATGGTTCCCCTCCGTATTCTACAGAAAAGGTATTATTGTGTTTGCTCTGTGTTGGCATAGAAGACAGAGCTGGCCTAAACAAGCCAAGTGTGGGCCCAGGCTGAGAAAGAATATTTTCAAATTATTCTTTCTTAAAATTCTGATGGACCACTACAAAGTAATGATCTCTTTTTACCCAGCAAGGTCAGGCAGAATGATCATCCACCAGGAGCTGAGGAGGAGCCCAGGGGGAAATGGTTGAATTAGATGGCCTTGAAAAGTTTTCCCTAGTTGGAAGATTCTATGACTTTTGTACTACAGTTATTCCTGACCATGCAAGCTGCTGAATCGGTTGTGCAGTTAATTTTTCAAAAGCTTGTTTTGCCTGGCAAAGATCATGTTGAAGACTTTTACAATAATTATGATTATTTTAGCCACATAACCGTATATCTGAAAATTAGAGGACCTGTTATTTCAGTTCTTTATTATTGCTGAAAATAAGACATTATTTTACTATGAACCTTAACCTTCACATTGCCTCATTTGAGAATGCTTACCAGTATCTTGGCATAAAATCTCCAATCACCTAGAATTCAATCTAGCCTCACATTTAAGAATTTGGGCTTTATTGTTCCTTTTATATTAAGCTTTTTCACTTTCGTAAACAGTTATATATGTTTATTACCTTTCTTCTTTTATAGGAGAGGGATCGTTATGCCTACAAAATTCATCTTCCAGAAACAGTAGAACAACTGAGGAAATTCAACGCAAGGAGAAAACTAAAGGTAAGCTAAATTAGCAAATACCAAATAGATATAGTTGATAATAATATTTTTATTCTGTTTTGGTGCCCATGAATATACCATAGCGCTGGTCATTGCTTTTGTTATAGCTAAATTCTCATTTCCAAGTATTTCCACCATTTCAATAAGATTTTGGTTTTTAAAATCATTTAAGGTAATATCTCAATATGAATCTAAGCCAGTTTTTAAAACTGGAAGTATTTATATTATTATCCATTATTATTATTGAATATGAATCTAGGTTTTTTCAAACTTGAATATTTTGACCAAAAATGTGTTTAATTCAGTGTTAATGGAAATAACACTGAATTAACATTGATCTAGGATTGAACAACCGTCATAAAGCAATAAATCCATCCCTACCTTAATCTACTAAAAAATATTTCCATCTCACTTTCCTCACCTTTTCCCCAGGGCAACAGAGGAAACTATTATATTTTAATCTTAAAATTAATTTACATTTGACTTAGTTTTTTTGTTTTGTTTTGTTTTTTTGAGACAGGGTCTCGCTATGTAATTCAGGCTGGTCTTGAACTCACTATGTAGTCCAGGCTGACCTCAAACTCATGGGGATCCTCTTGCCTCAGCCTCCCAAGTGCTAGGAATACAGGTGTATACCACCATGCCTGGCTTGACTTACTTTTGATGTGAAAACATCAACTCTGTTCTTTAAGTGGCTGATTGAATAGTAATACTCTTTAGTCATATGACTCCTGTCTATAAAGCTTTTCTTCTTAAGTATTTTCAGATAATCATAAATTGCAATGATATTTTTGATTTAGTATTATCATCCCATGACATTTATGAGTGATTTTGTACACTATAGATACATAAGAATGTTGACATGAATTTTGGGAAACTGTTAGTCTACAATATCCTGTAAAGCTGAAACATTAAACATGGTATATACTAGCCCTATGCAGCTACTTAAATTTAAATTAATTACTTAAGCTCAATGATCAGTTCCTTAGTTACACTAGCACATTTCAAGTGGTCAGTATCCACATGTGGCTTATTGGCTGCCATATTAGACAGCATAGATCCAGAACATTCCTATCACTACTTCAAAAAGTTCTATTGGATATCACTGGTACAGAACAAGGGACACTAACATGCCATTGTTAATGTTGAGTATGCCTGTTTAAACCTTTCTTCTAGTTGTTTTTATAGCCAGAGGTTCAAACTGGCTATTCTCCCTTTGCTTTTTAAAAATATTCTTAGCACAAATAACTATTAACGGTATGCTGTACCAGTATTGAAATGGTGCCCACAGAAGTTTTCCAAAACTTAATTCTTTGCCTTGATATCTACCTAAACTGGTGTAGCCTTAGAAGAAAAAAATCTTGTCATTCAACGTACAATTTAGTCAGCTATTTTTGAAGTTAGCCCCTCCCCTGTGGAGCTATTAATTATACTTCTTTCTCAACTCCTTTCTAAGTCATTTTAACTCACCCTGTCTTGACTTCATGTGACCATGTGACATTACACTGTGCATGGTTGAACTTCCACTGCCCAGGAACGGATATTTCACCCTCAGAGGGCTCAGGCTGCCTCTCATCACAGGAGACTCGCTGTCCTTCTCCCAGTGCTATGAAATTGGACTCAGGCCTAAAATAGCCAAAGTGGTGACTAAGATTCATCTGGATAGGGTCAAGCTGTCTCAGCAGAGAGAGAGGTCATGTGGATTTACCACATCCCTTTGCAGCGCTATTTAAAGTTTGAGACCCACCAACCAACCTAGAGTAGGAACATCAGCAGGGTAATTTTTGAATTTTTTTTAGCTTTTTCTAGTTAGAAGGCATTCCTTTGGGTAGTTCAGCCACTCGTTTATCACATGTTACACCTGCCCTCCGCAGGAAACTAACTCTCATCCTTCCCCTCCTGTGAGCTTCTAGAACACAGCTTCCAACTTCCCTGGCCTTCAGAGTCCACCACATAGCTTATTTTTACAAATGAACAGCTAGATACTCATTCTTCCACCTGGTTCTTTTTAGGTTTCTCAAATGGTGGGCAACAGCCTAATTTTTAGGACTTCCTTAAAAGTGATTAAAAAGGGAAGTTCACTGAAACCGGTAGAAAATTACTTTCGTAACTTAGTCAAAGGTGTAAAACCTTTATTTTTGACGGTGAGAAGAAAAAGAAGGAAAGATTGGGCTCTCACTACATTGCCTTGGGTGATCCTGGTTCTGACCCTTTCTAGCCACGTAGCCTTCAACAAATTATCTAATCTCTCTGTGCCTCAATTTCTTTCTATAGAATGGAGATAATGATAAGAGTTAATTCAGGATTTAATAAATTAATGCATTACATCAGTTAGAACAATACCAAGCAGTAGTAAGTGCTCCATAGGTATGATTTAATATTGACTTTGTGATTGTTGTTAATATATTATTAGGATCTTAATGTTAGTACCTTTGGTTTGGTACTCTGTATGAACAATCGTAATTCCTGAATGGGCGTTCCATACCATTTTAGCTTTCTGGCAGTCATTGACTTTAACATATTTAAGGTTTTTAAGAGCTTTTTAAACAGATATATGACATCAGAAATCTTACTGAATAATCTGTATTCTTGTATTTCTTCCAATGTAATTATGCTTAGACTTTTCTCACTGTTTAGGACATTTTACTCCACAGTGTCCAGAAAGAGCGTTTTGTATCTTTGTAATGTAATATTCTCTTCTTTCCATTACTTTCCCCTAGTATCATATCTATTATATAATGTATAGTAGTTCCTTTTATCCATAGGGGTTGTATTCCAAGTCCTCTAGTAAATACTTGAAACCACAGATAGTACTGAATTCTCTATATATTGGTTTTTCCTATACATAAATATCTCTGATAAAGTATAATTTATAAATTTGTAAAGTATAATTTATACATTTCCTATACATAAATATCTCTGATAAAGTATAATTTGTAAAGTATAATAGTAAAAGATTAACAATAATTAATAGTAAAGTAGAATATTATAACAATGTGTTTTAATAAATGTTACTTAAAACATTAATTATTTGTTGTTGGAATTACTCATTTAATATTTTCATACCAAGATTAACCATAGCTAACTAAAACCACGGATAAAGAGAACTGCTGTTCACTCGTTATGTATATTCATTCGAGAAAAAATAAATGGCATCCATTTAGAAAGTAAAACTATCTTTGTTTGCAGATGATATGATCCCATATGTAGAAAATCCTGAGGAATCCACCAAAAAACCTATTAGAAATAACAAATTCAGCAAAGTCACAGGATACAAGATCAGTACACAAAATTGTATCACAGTGTATTTCTGTATATGAGCAATGAACAGTCTTAAAATAAAATTAAGAAACAATTCATTACCCTAAACATCAAAAAGAATGAAATACTTAGGAATAAATTTAACAAAAGTATAAAACCTGTAAACTAACATTGCTGAGAGAAATTAAAGATCTAAATACATAGAGAGGTACTTAATACTGATGGATTGGAAGACTCAATATTATTAAGATGGCAGTTCTTTCCCATTGATACATAGATTCAACACAATCCCTATCAAAATTTCAGCAGAAATCTAAGCTGATCCTAAAATTTATATGGAAATGCAAAGGTCCCAGAATATACAAAACAATCTTGAAAAAAAAGAACAAAATTAGAAGTTATACTTACAAGTTTGGGCATTTGCTATAATGCTACAGTTACCAAGACAAGGCGGAGCTAGTATTGTGCACGGTTAGATGTGTAGATCAGTGAAACAGAATTAAGAGTTCAGAAATCAACCCTTATATTTATAACCAATTAATTTTTGTCAAAAATGCCAAAGTAATTCAGTGGAATTCCATGGAGAATGAGTAGTCTTTTCAATAGATGGTGCTAGGACAGTTGTATAGTCACATGCAAAAAGAGACATAAAGCTGGATGCAATGACCCATGCCTTTATTCCCAACACTTAGGAGGCTGAGGTGGGAGGGTATTGCATTCGAGGCCAGCCTGCCATACTGAGACCCTGTCTCAAAAATGAGAAAAGAAGTGTGAGAGAGAGAGAGACTCCATATGTATGAAATATCTAAAGCACACACTTAGGTCTCTCAATCTGCAAAGACAGAACTCAAATTGGTGATTATTATATTGTTATATGCTAGGGAGTATCTGCCTACTGGGTGTCAGGGTTTTGGGAGGTGATGAAAATGCTTTGGAACTAGACAGTTGTGAATGTACTAAATACCATACCACCAAATTATACACTTCTAAATGGTTAATTTTAAATCATGATGATTTCACAGAATCCACTTTTTTTAATATCTTGTGGCAAAATATTGGTTTAAATACTGGTTTCCACTTCAGCACACTTGAGAAATGTGACACATTCCCAACCAAAGGACCATTCCTTCCCCCCTGCCCCAGCTCTAGGCATGCATATAAGGTTGGAGGGATGTGTGTAATTTGAAAAGGCCATCTTGTTGAGAATCGTTGTTCTAAATCATAAACTTTAATGATTCTATACTATTCCGTTGCGTGTACAAGTCATAATTTAGTTAGCCAGCTTTTGCACATGAAGGTTGCTTCCAGTTTTCTACTGCCAGAAATGATATTGCCAAAATTTTTGGTAGTGAGTTTATTACTCGTACAGTTGAACCTTTTTCTCATCCAGCTAGTCTTGAAAGACTTTTAATGCTAGAACATAAAACATTACTCATTACCTGTGTTGACATTTCAAGACCATTATTCATTATGGATTACAGTAGTGTTAATGCACAACAGTCTAGAAATTATTCCTTTCCATATTCATACATTCATTTTGATACTTAACTCCTTCAGCAGGCTGCAGGAGACCACAGATCTCTAATGAGAAATTTGGGTAATTAGAAAACATTCACCTTATTTTAAGACTGTCTTTGAAACTGTAGATAAAGTTTATGGAGCTCCACATATGATTTGAATTATTATCTCATACTTCTTTTTATGCTCCTTTCTTTTATTATTTTACCTTGTCTCTGTGAGTGATGATGGAGATTTCTTTTCCCCATTTTGATTACAAGATACTTCATATATTGGACTTTTTTTCCTTCTTTAATCTCATATTAAACTCTAGAGTTTAGTTTGTTATTTTGTTTTTGCTTTTTGTGGTGCTGTGGATGGAACCCAGGGCCTTGTGCATGGTAAGCAAGCCCTCTACCACTGAGCTACAACCCCAGCCCACAAGCTGTGGAGTTTTTTTTTTTTTTTTTTTTTTTTTTTTTTTTT